>JAQZBX010001616.1:0-37069 GCA_029593785.1 Cabassous unicinctus
GATGCTTTGCCACTTGGCCCATATGATATAGCAGCTCCAATGGTGATGGAAGTGTCAGTGGCAAATAGAGATGCTGTATAGCGTCTTTGGCAGGTTCCTATAGGAGAACCACAATGCAGACCCTTAGGATTTTAGAATAAAACATTACCATTCTCTGCAGATAACTACTTTCTTTATTTTCATTTGAAAAAAATTATTGATGTATATCATTCAACATGAAGATACAGAAACAATAAGTATATAATAAAAGTTTGAATTTACAAAACAAACATTTATAATATAAGGACTCCCATACATCACTCTGCCACCAACACTTTGCATTTTTGTGGAACATTTCTACAAATGATGAAAGAGTATCATCAAAATATTACTATTTAATTGAATAGTAAAAACTCCAAGCCAGGCAATTTGCTAAGTGTGGGGTATAACAATAAATAAGGTAGCCTCTACCCTCCAGTAGCATAGTGGGTAGAGGAGAAAATACAAAATGTAATAAAATAATTAAAAGACAAAGTGGTTCATTCAATTAGAAGTACATATGATGCACCCTGGAAGCACAGAGAAGGATACAATATACCCTGCTTGGAGAAAACAGCGAAGTAATCAGAGGAAGGCCATTTGAACAGAGTTTTAAATCATGAGCAAAAGTTCACCACACAAACAAAGTTTTCCAGGCAGGTGGAGTCATACGGGAAAAGCAGAGAAGTACAAAAGTTCTATCATGTGTCCGGGGTGTGTGGACTAAGGTGGGAAATGAAGACAGAAAGATAGAATGAGGTGAGCTTGTGATGGACCATGTTCCATCATCAGTGAGGAACCAATGGAGATTCTAGTACAGGGAAGGGGTATGATCATATGTATACTTTGAAAAGACAAATCTCTGGTAAGGTGACTGAAGTAGAAATCATCAGAGGGAAAAGGAAAGCCTTAGTCTGTGCAGAAATCCAGGACAGAGATGATGAAGATCTTAACCACAAAAAGATGTTTGGGTGGTAGAATCAACAAGACTCAGGAACCAATAATGAGTACACACTTGGCTACTAAGTGATGCTGGTGTCATCGTTAAAGATAGCATCATGGGAGAAAGAGCAGGTTTGGGAGAAGATAATAAGTTGGAATTTTATGTGTGTATGATTTTCTTATGGAGGAAATAAAGTATAGGAAATATGCTTGAATCCTTTATTGATTGTCTTGCAGTATCTTAGAATCATTGTCTTGAACTGAAGACCTTTCCAATTCCCTCAGTAATATGTAAGCTGATGAGTTTTGTGGTATTTAGGGAAATTTCCTCTTTGCATATCCTGAGAAAGAGGCTTAACACCTGACCCCAATACATGAAACTTGTGAACGCATTTCTTCATTTTTTAAGCCTTGTTTGGAAGTCAGGTTATCAAAATGGTATGTAAAATGGAAATTAAAAGAGACAATCCAAGATGTGCCTTTCCATGTTTGTGTTCCCAGCTCCTTGCACAGGATCCAGCACACAGATGGTGTTCATTTATAATAAATGAATAAAGTTTAAATCTCATTAACAACAACAACAAAAATTACTGCTAACTATAGTCCATGTCTCACATTTGGTGTATTTCCCCCCAACCCACGCTATTATTAACACCCTGATTTAGTATTATATATTTGCTATAGTTCATAAAAGAATGTTTTTATATTTGTTCTGTTAATCACAGTCCATCATCCATCACAGGAGTCACTGTGTTATACAGCCCCATCCCTTGTACAATTCATTCAAAGTATACTCTCTTTTTGAGAAATAGGTTTTGGCCTGCTACTAGGTCTTAGTGGAGACTGAATGCTTAACCATGGACCACCAAGTTATCATGATGTATGAGTCACTTATAATAAGCAGGATGTTGTCTGACACACCAAATCATAAAGTTGGGAATGCACAGTGACGTTCTATTTAAAAAATGGAAATAGTCATACAAGATATGTCTCTAGCAGGTCCTGAAGGCACAAGTAAGTTACATGACCAAGTGGGCCTATGCCCAAGGCCCCACTCCTGTCACATTACCTTCTCTCTCCCAGCCTACAGCTATGACCTTTTGGGGAGCTCCTTATAATCATTTAACTGAGGAAGAGAAAACTCATATGGGGTTTACAAATGGTTCTGCATGATATGCAGGTACCAACTGAAAGTAAACAGATGCAGCACTTCAGCTTCTTTCTTGGATGTCCCTGAAAGACAAAGTTGAGGGTAAACCCCCCAGAGGGTGGAACTTTGAGCAGTGTACCTGGTTGTTCATTTTGCTTGGAAGGAGAAATGGCTGGAGGTGCATTTGTATACTGAATTATGGGCCAGCGTCTGGCTAGATGGTCAGGGACTTGGAAGGAACATGATTGGAAAATTGGTGACAAAGAGGTCTGGAGAAGAGGTATGTGGATAGACATTTCATTCAAAGCAGGTAAAATCACGAAGACATTTGTGTTCCACATGAATATTCACAAGAGTGTAACTTCAGCTGTGGGAGATTTTAATAATAAAGTGGATAATGTGACCCATTCTGTGGATACCAATCGACCCCTTTCCCCAGCCACTCCTGTCATTTCTCAGTGGGCTCCTGGAAAGGTGGCCATGGTGGTAGGGATGACAGTTATGCATGGGTTCAGCAACATGGACTTCCCCTCACCAAGATCAACCTGGCTACAGCCACTGCCGAGTGCCCAATCTGCCAACAGCAGAGACCAAGTATGGCATGTTTTACTGGTGATCAGCCTACTACATGGTGGCACGTTGATTATATTGGATCACTTCCATCATGGAAGGGGAAGCAATTTATTCTGACTAAAATAGATATGTACTCTGGATATTGGTTTGCCTTCCCTGAATGCAATACTTCTGCTAAAACTACCATGTGTCGATTTACTGAATGTCTTATCTACCCTCATGATATTCCACACAGAATGGCTTCTGATCAAGGAGACCACTTCACAGCAAATGAAGTATAGGAATGGGCACATGCTTACATCATCTTGCAGCAGCTGGAATGATAGAACAATGGAATGACCTTTTGAAGACTCAATTACACCACCAACTAGGTGATAATGCCTTGCAGGGCTGGAGCAATGTTCTCCAGGATGCTATGCATCCTGTAATCAGTGTCCAGTTAATAGTGCTATTTCTCCCATAGCCAGGATTCATGGGTCCAGGAATCAAGGGTTGAAAATGGGAGTGGCACCACTCTAGTAATCCACTAGAAAATTTTTTGCTTCCTGTCCCTGGTCCAGGACAGGAAGCTCTGCTGGTCCACAGGAGAAGTGCTTCCACCGGGAGGTACAATAATGATTCCTTTGAACTGGAAGTTAAAACTGCCACCTAGCCACTTTGGGCTGCTCATGCCTCTGAATCAATAGGCAAAAATGGAATTACTGCACTGGCTGTGGTGATTGATACTGAATATCAAGGGGAAATAGGACTGCAGCTACACAGTGAACGTAAAGAGGAGTTTATCAGTTTTCTTGGAATACAGGAGATCCCCTAAAGTATTCCTTTATACTACCATACCTGTGATTAATTTCAGTGGAAAACTGCAATAACTCAATCAAGGCAGGGCTACCAATGGCCCAGAAATGTAAGGAATGAAGGTTTGGGTCACCCCACCAGGCAAAGAATCATTACCAGCTCAGTTACTTGCTGAGGGTAAAGGGAACATGGAATAGGTAGTGGAAGAAAGTGGTGATAAATGTGGACTATTGAGCATGTGACCAGTTATAGTTACAGGACTCTAATGGTCATGAATATCTCTTCTTTTTATTTTTTATGAGTATGTTTGTATATATACATAAAGTAAATATCCTTGTTTCCCCCACATTTTCCCCTTTATCATATGACATACTTTGTATGAATGTCATGACATAGTGTTTAAGTTATAGGATACCAACTTTAAGAGTGACTATTACCGAAGGACTTGCACCCTATTCTGGAGAGAGGTAGTTCATTTGCAGTTGTACACAGGACAGTTGAGTACTGTTTGGCAAAAAAACAAAAACAAAAAAACTTATTGTTTTTTATTTAGAGATTGAGTATGGCTTAATGTGATGTGTATCACTGCCAAGGTGACCAGGGGTGGCCTGTGATGCTTCAGTTCATGTATCAGCTTGGCTGGGTGATGGTGTCCAGTTGTTTGGTTAAGCAATCGCTGGCATTATTGTTTCTGTGAGGACATTTCGTGGACTTTAATCATCAACAAGTTGATTGCATCTATGGATGATTACATCGACAATCAACTGATGAGATTGCCTTCAACAATGAGATATCTTATCCAATCAGTTGAACGCTTTAAAAGGAAAAGTGATTACTTTAGCAGTCAGAAGAGTATTTCCATATCTGCTTCAGCCATCAGCTTCTTCTGGGGAATTCATTGAACTCCTTTGGAGTTCCAGCTTGCGGCCTGCCCCACAGGGTTTGTACTTGTGCATCCCAACAGTCTTGTGAGAAAATTTTTATAAAATATCTTATTTACAGATATCATCTGTTGGTTCTGTTTCCCTAGAGAACCCTGACTAATACAAGGATGTTAGATGAGGAATTTATATTAGATGCCATTTATCAGGATAAGAAAGTTATTTGCTATTCCTAGGTTTTGTTTATATTATTAAAATTTTTTGGAGTTTTTTTTAAAAGCTTTTACTGCATCAATTGAGATGATCATGTATTTTTTAGTCTTTATTCTATTAAATTGTTTCTATTAAATTACATGAATAGATTTTAGGATGTTAATCCAATCTTGAATTCATTTGAGAAATCCTATTGGCCATGGTGAATCATTCTCTTAATATGCTGCTGGATTGGGTTTGATAGTGTTTTTTCAATGTTTTTAAATTTCTATATTCATAAGATATAATTTTCTGTAGATTTTTAATGTCTTTTTTTAGTTTTGATATCATGTTAATAATGATGTCACGGAATGAGTTCAGAAATTCTCCTTCTTCTTCTAATTTTCACAATAGTTTGTGAAGATTTGGTATTAATTCTTAAAATTTTTGGCATAATTCACTGGGGGAGCAATCTGGACCTGAGCTTTACTTTGTAGAAAAATTTTTAAATTACTAATGCAATATTTTATTTAGTATAGCTCTATTAAGATTTTCTTTTTCTTCTTTAGGAAGTTTTAGTAGTTTGTGTCTTTCTAGGAATTTTTCCATTTCAACTAATTTATCTCACTTCTGGCATAGAGTTCTTCATTGTATTCCCTTCTAATTCTTTTTATTTTTATAAAGTCAGTATTCATGTCCTCTTTCTTTATAGATTTTAGTAATTTGAAACATTTTTTTCTTGGTCAGTCCAGTTATGAGTTTGTCAAGTGTGTTGATCTTTTAAAAAAAAACATTTTTTACTGGTTTTGTTCATTGTTTTCTTATTTTTTGTTATAATTTCTATTCTAATATTTATTAGTTTTATTTTTTTCCTTTGCTTTAGGCTTAGTGTGTTTATTTTTGCAGTGTCTTAAGGTAGAATAATAGGTTTTTGATTTGAGATCTTTCTTCTTTATATAGATATTTACAACTCTAAATTTTCTACTTAGTATTGATTTAGTTGTATCTCATAAATTTTGGATGTTGGGTCCTCATTTTTATTCATCTACAAGTATTTTCTAATATATTTTGTTTTACAGTTTGACCTATTTTTTATTTAGCAGTATGTGAGTTAATTTCCACATATTTGTGATTTTTAAAAATTTCTTTCCATTATTGATTTCTAATTTTATTCCCTTGTGGTTGGCAGATGATATTTTGTGTGATTTCAAATATTTTACATTTACTGAGACTTGTTTTAAGGCCTAGCATATGGTCTATCCTGGAGAATGTTCCATCTGCACTTGAGAAGAATGTATACTCACTCCACTGTTGTTAGATGAAGTATTGGACAGATGTCTATTAGGTCCAGTTGGTTTGTTGTATTGTTCAAGTTTTTCCTTGTAAATCTTCTTTCTAGTTACTCTGTATTAGTGACAGTGGGGTATTGAAGTCTTTAGCTATTATTTTGTTTGTTTCTTTGTGTAGTTTCAAATTACTGTTAAGAATCACTTGCTTTTAGCCAGAAGAATTTTCTCTAGTGTTTTGTCTAAGGTGAGTCTGCTAGCAACAAATACTATAAGTTTTATTTATTTGAGAATATCTATATTTCACCTTGATTTTTGAATGATAGTTTTTGCTACTTATAAGATTCTTCATTGACATCTTTTTCTTTCTGTAAGCACTTTGAATATGACAGCCTACTGCCTTCTGGCAGCCATTGTTTCTGATTTCAGATGTTAATCTTATTGAGGTTTCTTGTAATTCATTAAAACTTGTATGTGATGAGACATTTTTCTCTTGCTGATTTCAAGATTCTCTCTTAATTTTCAAC
The DNA here is from genome assembly GCA_029593785.1 of Cabassous unicinctus. Taxonomy (NCBI): domain Eukaryota; kingdom Metazoa; phylum Chordata; class Mammalia; order Cingulata; family Chlamyphoridae; genus Cabassous; species Cabassous unicinctus. The sequence goes on from JAQZBX010001616.1 coordinate 6,365, forward strand.
TTTCAACCTTTTGGTTATGATGTATCTATATGTGGATCTCTTTGTGTTTATCCAGCATGGAGCCCTACGAGCTTCCTAAATATGTATTTTAAAATTTTTCAATAAATTTTGCACATTTAGGTTCATTACTTCTTTGAATATTTTTTTCCTACTGCTTTCTCTCTCTCTTCTCCTTCTCATGCTTCCATTATGCATGCATGTTTGTGCACTTAATGGTGTCCTACATTTCTCTGAGACATTTCATCTTTCTTCATTCTTTCTCTCTTTCCATTGGATTGCATAATCTCTATCAATCTATCTTCAAGTTTACTGATTCTTTCTTCACCTAGTTAAAATATACTTTTGGAAACTTCTAGTAAATTTTTCATTTCATTATACTAATTTTCAACTCCAGAATTTCCATTTGCTTTTTCTTCATAATTTCTTTCTCTTTATTAATATTCTCTACTTAATGAGACATTGTCTTCACACCTGACTCTGCTTTTTTATCACAGTTTCCTTTAGCTCTTTGAATGTATTTTGCAATGATGGAGTTGTTGATAAGTCTGCCATCTGGACACTGTCATGGACAATTTCTGTTGCCTTTTTTTCCCTTTGTATGGATCATTCATTTCTGTTTCTTTGCATGTCTCATATTATTTTTTTGAAAACTGGATATTTTGGGTAATATAGTGTTACAATTCTGAACACTGATTCCCACCCCCATATCTGGAATGGGGATTTGTTTGTTGCTTAGTTGTTTTGTTCATTTGTTTGTTTAATGACTTGGATAGACTATTTTTGTGAAGTCTGTTTCCCTTACAGTGTGAAACCTGGGATGACAGTCACTATAGCAGGGCTTCTTTCCCTGATTTCTCTGTTAAGTTGTCTACTCTGTTGATATCACACCCATATGTTAGGCTCCAATAATTACCAGCTAGTTGATCTCTTTTCAACAATACCCTGAGGCACAAATTGCTTCAGTCTGATCCAGTTAATTTTGGACCCTTTGCGGGGGTACTTTGATAGCCATCTCTGAGTTCTGTTCAGACCTCAGGAAGGTTCTTCTCTGTCTGTTTCCCTGGTTCTTTCTGGTAAACTAGCTGGCCTATAGCTTGATGTTCTCATGGAGCTAACAGCCTCCTCTGAATTGCTTACTTCCTAAATCTCCATTGCTTTTGAGAGTGCCTTTAACCTTGGACTTCTCAACACTCTGTTCCAAATATAGTGAGTAACTATGGGAAATCTTTGAAACTCTCTGATCTTTTGGACTGGCTCATTCTTGTGCTAAATCTCTGATCCCTTGCTCAGAGGGGCAAGAAGAGTGATCTCCTTCTCTTGAAAGGACACCCTGACTTTTGGAGCAAAATTCTGGTAGTGGTAGTAGTTTCTTGTCTTCTCAGCTTGCCTCTCATGGTGTGCTATCTCTACCATATGAGTGATCTGTTGTGAGGGTGTTCAATCCCCCAATGGAGGTTCATTCCCCCTCTATGAGGGGGAACTGAGGTGTAGAAGGGAGCCCCCAACCTCTTAGTTGTACTTGTCTGGAATTTAGTCCCACAAAAGGGTACTGGGAGGAATGAGAACTGCTGTCAACACCCACCTTTCCCCCTCTTCACAGGGAAATATTATAGCTCTTAACTGAAACTGGGGGAGGGGGGGTTAAGAGGAAACCCTGTTTTCTTGAATGCATCTGCCTAGAGTGGAGCTGCCATCACACTGGCTTAAGGGGAAGAGGTAGAGAGGGAGCAGTTGTAGTTCAAGTGTCATCGATGCTCATGGTTCAAAATGAAATTTCACAGATTTTTTAATAAGTTTTTTGTTTTTGATGTATGCCTTTAGGACGATTTCCAGACTCTTTAAATGTTCCCCCCCAACCTAGAGTTTTCATTCCTGTGGTTTCCCATAATTTTCAGTTATGGTTGTTTCACTAGTGAGCTTCTCATGCCACCATTCCATGGGAATAAGGTCTTGGAGTCTATGTTCTTCAACTACTATGCTGTACAGCCTAACTTTCACCACTCAGCACATGATTATAAACTTAAGACTCAAATGAACAGATGCTGTCATGGGCCCCAGACCTGTGGGTGCACATTGAAGGAGCTCTCAGTTATGACGGCAATGAGGCCTTGGAACATTATTAAATATAGAGCTCACTGACCTCACTTCTTTCCATTGTGTTGTGTGGCACAGATGACAATCAAATTTAATGCCTGTTGCAAATTCAGACACATCCAAGCATTAATAGAGTAGTACTATTTTATAGGAAGGATCAAATAGATTTAGATAAACTTTTCCTAAAGGAAAAGAAAGTAGTCCAACAAATAATATTGGGATCTTTTACAAGGAAGATGACTTTACTATGCATTGTGCATACCAGGACACTCTTAAGAATTAAAGAGATGCTATTAATAATTAATCCAGAATAATATGCACAAGCCATGAATGTACATGGCAAACCAGAATGTATATTCATCCCATTATATGGCAAGTCTCATTTTAAGCATAGCATTTAGAATGCTGAATTAGCATCACGGTAAGTTCACATAGATCTCATAGCAGAGTACAGGAAAAGGTGTTAATCAAATAATCATATGAAAATGTAATTACAAGTTCTGATGAAGACTATAGGTGCTATGAGAATGTTTACCAGTAAAACACAATATCTGCTGGGGATTCAGGGAAAGATCTACTTAGGAGGCTTGAACTAATAGTAAAAATATAAATAAGCATTAATTAGATGAACAGAGAGGAGGAAGAGAGCTACAAGCAGTAGGAGCAGAAGATACAAAGGCCCCAGGTGGAAAGGAGCTTGAAAGACTCAAAGAAAGGGGAAAAATGGTTTCAGAAGAGGATAAAGGAAAAGGAAGGCACCATATATAAAGGCTCGTTTAGGCCATGTTAGAGTTTGGGGAACCACTGAAGTGTATTATTATTGTGGATGTGTATGTATGTATGTGTGTGTTTAATATCACACTTCAGTGTAGACAGTAAAATCAAGACCTTAAAGCAGAACTCTGAAGACTGGAACTTGTACGATAAAAAATGAACTGTTTAAAATACTATTTACCACCACCTATTTTATATCCAATTACATAGACCATAAAGCATTGCTGCCTTGAACTCAAAATGTCTTCCAGAGATCTAATAACAGGGTTTCCTGGTGCTCTTGTTAAAATCTCCAGGGAAGGAGGCCATGCCAGAGAATGACCTGAGTCCCTTTTACTCTCCTTCTAACCATTGTCATTGATCAAGTGTATGCACTTGCTCATGACACTGTCATTAAGGCAATTATTTCCAGGAGGCTACTTTGTCCTTGGTGCCCACCACACCAGACCTATTGATAGATATATCTGGACATGTCTGAATTGGCAGAGGATTCGCTTAGGAAATATAATCCCAGGGAGTTTTACCTAAAAATACCCTGATCTTTGTGGCTTGGGAAAGAAAGGAAGCAATGACTGAGATAGGGAGTAGTGGGCAGCAGTACAATCGTTACTGTAATTAAGCTTAGAAAAGCCTATATTAGTCAGCTAGTCAGATATTGCACAATAATGCAGTATAGCAAACCACTTCAAAACTCAGCAGCTTACAATAGTAAGCTTTTCCCCTTATGGTCATGTATCTTCAGGTCAATTGTGATCTAGGCTGCAGGTTAACTGAGCTTGGTGACAGGCTGCATGTTGTTTTAAGGTCCTTTCCATGCTTCCTTATTTTCCTTAGATCAGCTGCAAAAATGGGGCGCATTCTTCTCCTGGCAAATTGTCAGATGATATGTCCTAGTCCTTATGCTACTCTGGCCCCAAGCTACCCAATTGGGTTTTGAGAGGCTAATTGCATAATTTATCCTTTGGAAATCCAAAATAAGAGACAATAAGACAATGCCAATAAGGGAGCTCCTTGCAGCTCTTGTTACGACACCTTGAGCTTCTTGCAGGTTTTCAAAATTGCCAAGGTGTTTCACAATCCATGGGTTGGCTCATAATGTACCTTCTGCCTGGAATAAACTTCCTGTCCTCACCTTTGTCATTTCGACAAATGCATTCTCATCTTTCAACACTCAGATCATGGGATTCTTTACTTGGCACATATCCAGTGCCTGCAGGTTAGAAGGTGGCTAATAACTTTTTATTGAATACATGATCACATCCAAACATATCCTCCTACAAAGAATTAAACTAAGGCCCAGGATGTAAACATGACTTCTTCAAAGTCACACAGCATGTAGTCTCCTTAAAAGAATTATCCAGAAACAGCAACAGATGCAAACTGCAGGTCTCCAGTGTTCTGCAAAATGAATCTGTTTGTGTCATTTTAATGGCCAGCTCACAAAGGCTTTCAAGTTAGCTATTAGCAAATCAATTGACTTTCAAGGTCTTGATTTTAATATCACTTCTTAACTAATTTAAGACTATGATTCTTTTAGAGTCACCTCTCTCCTTTTTAGGCCATTAAGAAAGAGTGTGTATCTTCCCCTTGGTCTTTAATTCTACTTGAAAATCATTCTGCTGAAGCACATGTCTGAAATAAGTCTAGGAAAAGGAGTGGGGTAGAACCACCAGTCAGATAAGGTTTATGACACGCATAGACTATTTGGGATATTTGAATGGAATTGTCAGAAGTAGGAATGACTGAGAGTAAGATAAAGCAGACTTGTTCCCATGGATATCTATTGTTTTGTCCTCCCTGGAATATATTCATCTATAGTCTGCCTTCAGCACTCGATATTTCCTTACCTAGACTTTTACTCCTCTCTCATTGGTGAGGTAGTCCAAATAGGCTTATCTCCCATTTAACTGAGCTCCAAGAAGGGCATTGTACTCTAAACTGGGCAATAAGTAGATATACTCCCTGGCCAAAACGGAAGTGTTCCAAAAAAAACCACTCAGTTCCATAACTTTTATTGGAACTCTTGGGATAGAGATCCAGCCTTTCTCTTAATCTTGAAAAAGAAATTTGCTCTGCTAATGGTGCAAGTGGTTTCTCTCTTGCCACTGTATTTGTCCATCAGGACTGATAGTTGGAGAAAGACTAAATCCTTTGATATGATGCTGACTGAAGTCAGAACAGTGGGAAAAATTATCATACACATGAGCTAAAATTTCTCATTTTTGCTTACAGTAGCTTGAATTGGCTTTCTGACACTGGCAAATGAGAGTGAGGTCCTCCTCTGTGCCTGAGAGCTCTCCAAGAAGGTCCTAGAAGCTGGTGGTAGGAAAGTCAGGGCAGGCAGGTGGATTATGTGCTGAGCCTGGTAGCAGGCGTAAGAGGAAGGACAGGTGATGGTAGAGGTTCAAGAAGTCTGATGCACGAGGAAGAACTTTTACAGAGGAGCCCAAGTAAATATGATGCTGATTCTTCCCATTCATTTGAATAATATGTTAATGTTTATAGTGTACTCTTGAATATAAGATTATATCTATCTGTACTGTAGATATCAAAATCACATGCTAAATTCAATACTCAGAGAGGCTGTGAATTTCTTTATATCATACAACTAGGGTATGATAAATCCTGAATTTCAGCCCACATCTTTTGTCTGTTGAGTGATATTCTTTACAATAGGACAGCCAGGATACAAAGAGAGCTGAGAGCAGTGAATCTGGAGGCAGACAGTTACATTCTATAGGGGACAGCCTATAGAAAACACGAGTGGACCTGGTGGTGGGGTGGTGATAAAGAATAAAGACAGTGCTCCAGCTATTAGAACTAGGAAACAAATGAGAAATTGGGCAGAGAAATATATAATAGCAAGAAATTGCTTAATTTTTTTTTTCTGGGAATACTAGGTGCTTTGAGCCATTTTTTTTTTCTTCAAATCACTAGATAATGTAAAGTGCCTGAAAGAGAATTGGGTGCTCAATAAATGCTAATGATTTCCTGTAGACAGAAATAAAGAGAAACTAAAAGATTATCACCTGTAAAGTTTCATTGGGATAATGACAAGTAGTTTAGGTTTAATTAGAGTAAATAAATTACTTGACAGAGAATATGAAAATGATGAACACAAATATAAATTGAGGCCAAGTTATTAAGGTTTGTGCAAAGCTTCTTGGAAGGCTGGCCTATGTTTTGAGGAACATAGAAGCTATTAGAATTAACTATGTGTGTGTGCATGTGTGTGTGTTTATCCCTTCCCAAATTTAATTCCGTTCTCAGCCATATAACGTGAAAACTATGACCTGCACCCTAGCTCAGAACTCTCACTTTTCACCTAGAACAAAAAAAAGTTGGCATAATTAAAGCTCTTTAGGCACATTTTCTTTTAATCCTTTTGTTAAAATAATGTGTTTTAGTTGTTCATCAAAGGGACCTGTATAAGTCATTTTCTCAATCCAATCTTTCCCTAGCTTTCTGGATACTGGGTTAAAACTCTGTCCATTTACAGTAGCACTTCTATGTCTTTATTGTCCAGTCTTGGTTTAGCTTTGGCATGAATTTTACATTTATTGTTGCTATAGCATGTTGAGTTTGCTTTTTTTTAACCTTTTTCTGCCTATGTCATCTTCTCTCATAGCCTTTATCTCAATTGTTTTTATTTAACCTTGCACCTGCTTATCACCTGAGTCCTGATTTTTTTAATAAGGGTGAATACATAGATGGGAGAGTTGTGTTTATTTGTCTGTATGCCATTTTTAGTAGACAACCCGCCTTGGTGTCTTTTATTAAAGACTATAGGCAGTATTTTTAAAAAATATTTTAACAGTTTCTTGTAACAAATCTCTTCCCAGTGGCCTGGTATTTCTCTAAGTGTTCTTTTGATTTGTTTGATTGTCTCCATTTCATAGTGTCATATTTTTGTTTTATTCATTTGATTTTCTTATACTTTCCTGTGTATTGTGGACCCGTGTTTACAAACATACCAGTGCCAACCGTTTGACTGCTCTTAGCTTCAGTGACCATAAATCCTGGTTTGCTTATGCAAACCAATTTACTCCTGTTTTCCTGGTGTCCTGTCCAGTTAAGAAATTGTCCCAAATGTTTTATTTTTAAGAGGTATTAGCATTAATATTTGCCTTAAAATCAGCTTGGATGGGTTTCATGAACATCCACTTGAGTTTTCAGTTCTGTTAGTCTCCTCTAGCTGAGTGTGAGAGGCATGTGGAATGAGAGTACTCACTCAGTTAAACCAGTGATAACTCATTCTCCTTTTCCCAACCCTTCCAAGATGGACAAAATAAATACCTCCCGTTCAAGGACAGTCTGCAGGGCACTTGGTGATATGTGGCTAGGGACACTTCTCATTTCTCATTTCTTTTAGATTCAAATGCTGGGGAAAATATCCACGGCCCTTACTTCTGCCAACCACTTGGTGTATCAATCAGTAAGTAGCACCTTCCAACCTCACTGTGGTTTCTGAGGTGAATAAAGCTGCCAGGCCACAGTGCAGTGGATTCTGTAGGAAATGGGAGAAATTACAAGTCACCTGTATACAGAAAATAAAGGCTGAGAATCTCTGCCAAAGAGTAATAGAGCTGAATGCTCTGTTATGGAGCTTTTGTTTGTTTCTCATATGAAGTAAATCAAATACTATTATTTAATTTAGTAACTGGTAACACATCTCTTATTTTTTCAGTAAGCTGTTTGGGGAACAATGAGTAGAAACAATACAAGTCCATGTTTAGTGAAATATTAAGTTCTAAATGTCAATTTCTCAAAAGTTAATGCCTAATCAATAATTTACACAAAATATCTGTCAAAATTTACCATCCATCTTGGTCCATGGTGATATCACATGAAGATCAGAAGAAGGAAACATGCTGAAGAAACATCAGCATCTACTTCAAAAATTGGTAATTGTGTTTTAAAAAATTGTGTCTAAAGTCTTCAAATAGAATTCTAAACATCTGCTAACTGCCAACATAGAAATTACAAGTAATTTAAGATTCCAGTTCAGAAGCACCACTCCAGATTTTCAGAATTCTAGTAATGGTCCAATGGGTTTCATTCATATCCTGGAAGCAAATTAAAGCTTTTGAAACACTTGTTGGTAAAGATCACATATTTGACATTTTTGTGAATGCTATGGTAAATCCAGTTAAAAATTCAACATTGAAAATAACATTATAATTTTCATGGTAATAACAATGTTAGTATAATTTTGATGTGGCACAGCATCATAGTAGAGCAATATTCTTGCTTAATTCAGATGCCTACAAGACATAAATATTGTTGGAGTAGTTTTTGGTATACTATAAATTATACCTAAATACACACCAATCTTCTACAAATTGGAGTAGAAACTATACTTGTCAAAAGTCCATATATATATAGATAGATAGATAGATTAGTTTTACTACACTGTGAAACTCGTGTTGAATCAAACAAATATATACTTAAGCATAGTAGTGTGTACTTTCTCCTTGCTGCCCAACTTCAGTCTGATCATAAAAATGTTTGAATCCCTAAAAGTCTACTTTATAAATCAGTCTAAATATCCCAGGATGCGAATAGAGATTTTAAAAATAAATCCTCTACATTTTGGTTTCATTTTTTTTTCAAAATCAGTTCCGATTTTTTCACAGTATTGAATAAATGCAACAAACAAACAAAAAGAGCCTTTCATCTTTTGAAGCTTTTCGCCAATTTGTTAGCTTGCAAGTCAGAAAACTTTGAATTTAGTTTTACAACAGCAAAGGAGGAAATAAGGAAAGTTCAAAATTTAATTTTGATATTAAATAATTTCACTGTTGATATCTTAACTCAGAGGAAGAATGTTTTGATGAAGTTCCTATATTATTTGGATGAATTTATATTCTTCACCAGAATTGAAGAAAATTCATAAGGTCTACCATTTTCCTGCAGGTAAGTTTAGTGAAGCAAAATAATATAAGCACAACTCAGTTGACTAGTTTTTCCTTATTAAAATATTTCTTAAACAAATGAACCATAAGTGAGGTAAAAAATGACAGTGCCTTTGAACATGTATTTGTATTTGATATTATGTATTAAATGTAAAATACAACTTTAAACATAATTAAATGTAATTTTATGAAAAATGTTAAAATAAGACTATATTGAAAAAATACATGTTTTTCGAAAAAAAATATCAATGACAGTTGTTAGAAACAGATAGGGCTAAGAAACTGATTAACATAATGGATGTGTACCAAGCATTAGTTCTTTGTTTATATTCTTTTAAATCAGATAATAAATGATTTTAACATGCTTTAATGTATATAGATACATATTCTTTTATATTTGGAAATGTTTTTATAGTTAAAACACTTTAGGAATAGAACTATTTCATGTCAACCAACAAAATAAAATCTATTAATCAATTGGTCAATAAATGTATGGAAAAAGTATATTTTGCACTTACTTTCAATCTTAAAAGTGACTCGTTTTGAACAAGTACGTGGTCAGTTACCACGTAGTTAACTCCTCCTTTGTTCACTTAAGCAATGCCGGATCATCCTACATTGATGACATAAGGGAGAGTAAGACAGTGATCCTGTTGCCTACGATAAATTAATTTTGTCCCTCTGTATTGAGGTGGAGTTCATTTTATGCCCAATTCTTACGGCTTAACTCAAGTAAACATCTGCTAACTGCCAACATAGAAATTACATGGAATTTAAGATTCCAGTTCAGAAGCACCACTCCAGATTTTCAGAATCACAGTCACAGTGGGTGGACCAGAAAATCAGGATTTTAAGCAGTTTCCAGAACTGCTTACAGCCCCTGAGAATCTGAAGCAATCTGTAATTCTTGTCTATTGTTCAGGTGTGGGATATTAAATACAGCATTCGACTGCCTAAATGGTAGTATGATTTTTCTCTCTGTATCAAAAAGATCCACTTCTTGGGGAGCCAGTGTAGCTCAATGGTTGAGCATAGGCTTCCATTGTACGAGGTCTGGGGTTCAATCCCTGGTACCTCCCTAAAAAAAAAAAAGATCCACTCTCTCCAGGATACAGAACCTATACCCATCTTTTATCCAATAGATTTTAAATTGTACTTTATCCAATGAGAATTTAATTTATGAATGGATGTCAAAAAATGGGACATAATGAGGAGGTAAAGGAGCAGAATGTCTTCCCATCTATTAACTTAGACACTCATTCTTATACACTAAGGTTGTTCCTCATAATCTGGTTAGCTTGGTCCCAATGTCTCTAAGTTAGGGGCAGGAAGGGAGTTGAGCTACATCACTTTGCTGGGTCTGTCCTGACCAATCATGGTGTTTCAGGCCAGAAGGTCTTGTGGATGTAGCCCAGAAGTATATTTCATAATCCAACCTCATACTACCTGTAGTTGCCAGAATTCTCCATGGACTCCAGTGTACTATCTCTGGCTATGATTGATATAGCTTTTATAAAAAATATTAATAGGTTAAAAATACATCTTGCCTTGAGCCTTAAAGTGAGATATTTATTGGTAGAAGAAGAATTAGACAATACGACCCTGCCAGTCTCTTAAACAGCATCTGACCAGCAGGTCTTTGTAATTGAGAAGAAGAAAAGAGGAATCAAAGATGAATCCATACACATATACACATATTTAACTGAGAAAATATTAGTGGTATTGCCTGAAAGAGAGAATTGGTAAGGAGTAAACTGAAGATAGAAATGTTAAGAAAATGAGTTTTCATATGGTTTCATTCATTAAGCTTTTAGAGCATTTGATTCTTGGAAAGGTATCCAGACTGAGATTTTGGCGAAGCAGTTGATGATTGACACTTTGATCTTAATCAATCCATAGATAGAGATAAGGGAGTCTTTCACTTTGAGTACACAGTTGGAGTCATATGATCAAATACACCCTTCACCATAATTATTAAGCAAAACTGATAATAATAAAGCAGTGTAAGTGCATTATTTTACTGTTTGCCAAGCATTTTCTCCAAACCTTGCCACATCTCAAAGAAGTGCTGACAAAGGAGCCAGTGGATGCTGTTTGAGATAGGAAAAAAGCAAAACAAAGCAAGGTATTAACTAGAAGGAACAGTCGAAAATGTGGTTGAGGCAGGAAAATTCACTAACGTGAAAGCTAATGAAAAGAAAGACTTTATTTGGGAAAAGCTTGATATTTTTCCCAAGTACAGAGAGAACTGAAAAAAAATGTCATTCCATATGGTTGCTGGGGAATTATCAATGAGCAATTTCCAACCTTATTTTCATTGAATGCTCAGGAAAACACCCAGAATGCAGGAGGATAAAAAGCCTCCGTTGTTACCCAGGATAAGAATTCTCAAATCAAGCACTGAATGTTCCCTGTAAATTTTCTCTTAGTATACTGGGGAAGCTTTTCCTTTCTTAGAGTTGACCATCTAGCTCAGATTAGATCCTCAAGGCTCATCACTCACAAATAAGTCCAGTTCCCCCTCTGTTTGTTATTAAATGGCAGGAATGATAGAATTTCTATGCACATCTACAATGGAAAAAGCCTAGAATTTCAAATTGTGGAGAGACTTCATGAGGGGAGGAAATGATATTGAAATGCTTTTTATTTTATTTTTTAAGAACATCTCCTTGTAGGGGGAAAAATACATCCTCTGCTGTAAGCATTTCACGGAGCAGTTTTTCAAATTAATGCAGTTTAACTATTACATTAACTTAATGGCTATTTTCCCCTACTTTAACCATGTTAAATGTGCCGGCAATAATGAGCTTCTAATGCTGTCTCTTTTAAGTCTCAGAGGCATCTTTAGAGCTGCTGCTTATCTCCTGGATCATAAAGCTGCATAATTTAGTATTCAAACAATTCATTTAAAACCGAAGCTCTCAGAATTACCGTAAAATTAATCAGAACAAAGTCATTTTAACCCATCAGTTTGGTTTATCTGTAGTTAGTAAATTTGCAAGTGAAAGTGAGATAAATACAAATGTTGACAGAGCTCCAACTGTCTCCTTCTGGATAGAGTCTTCCACTCCTAGGGATATCAGTAAAGGTTTGGTAAAAGCTGTGCTTCCCAGCTGCAGTGGTCTGGTAGTAATTGTGATACATCAGGACTTTACTCTTGTTCCATATTGTTAACTTCAAAGCTACCTCTTTGTTATGCATTGTTTTAACATTTATTTAATTTGGGTGTTGTTTTGAATTATTTTGTTTCGTTTTGTTTTAATTTGAGGATTGAGGAAAATTTTGCCACAAATTGCGATGGCCCATACCTTTCTGATCATCCAAATTCTTTCTTGAATTTCTAAAACAGGTTTCAGAAGTTTTCATATTGCTTTTTAGAAGTTTTCCAATTGCTAAGACCATTCTGGAGTCCTGTGATTTTTAATTTCAGAATATTCTGAATTTTAAAAGGATTTTCAGAAATTTCTGAATTATAAACATACTAGCATTTACTTAATTGAAGATGTTCTGAACTCTCCTAGGGCATTGTAATCTTAATGGAATTCTCCAGTTCCTCAAAAACCTCTGTGCTTTATGTTCAGGGATTGAATTTTTGCACTCCATTTCTTAATTTTAATTTAGAATTTGAGAAGAAACCCAGTCTTGATTTATAGCTAAGTTCTAGGGAAGTAGGCTGGGTTCCTGATGTTAGTTAGCACCATAGATGGGAGTGGCATTTCCCAGGTGTGTCCTGAAAGAACTCAGTAGATGTTCAAAGAACAAGGTAGGAAGGGAGTGCATGCACAGATATTAGAAACTGATGCTAAAACTATTTAAATATGGGCTCTCTGCCTCGAGGAGCCTGCAGCAAATCTCAGTGCCATATTTCCATCCTTCTCTCCCATTTCTCAGCAAGCTCTATTCTTTTCTCCCATTTCTCAATTAATTCTTTATACTGGCCTAACTAAACTGGCGTGTTCTTAAATTCTTTGTGCGACATAGCCAAGAGCCTAGAGGAATACAAGACTTCCCCGGCTTCATTTGGCAAGTGTCAAGCCAGGAGTTCTAGAGGCAGGTAACCCTCCCTGACACCCGGCAAGGAATGGTGAGTCTAAACTTTTAATTATAGCTGTCTGTACCCTCTTTTGGTTCTACCTTTTTAAACAGGTTCCTGGATAGCCTCCCACAGGACATAAACTCGGTCTGTCCAGACTTCCGGCTCCCTCTTCAGAGGTGGTAGGGACGAGCCGCTACGCTGTGTAGATCCAAAGAAGTTCTGCGTGGCGGGTGAAACCGTCCTTGAGACCTGGCTGGGCTTGAGGCCTAAGTGGAGCAGGAGTCTGCTGGAAGCCTCCCAGGCCCTCTCTGTGAGTTCAGAATGGCTATCACCTATTGTATTATTTCCTTAGGCCACTAGTTAACTCCTTTTAATTAGAAGTGCCTTTAATCTTCCAACTCCTGCTTTCCAAGTCACAGGACAATTAGTCTCTAATTTTTTAATGGTCTTTTAATGTTAGGTTTAACTGTGGAACTTGGACCCTGGGAGTTGCCATGAGATGAGCTCGTTCATGGCTAACTCCTAAGACCTCTGCAAAGTGCAGGCACAAGGGTTTAAAGGTCCCTAGTCAGTCCCTTTCCTAGCAGGAAAGCCCAGCTTGGGGGTTAAGTTCTGGGAACCAGACCCAGAAGTCTCCCAAGACCTCAAAGGCTCTGGGGATGCCCAGAGACATAAGGCTTTTGATCCCCAGAACGCGGGGACAGAGAGCAGGGCTCCCCGATTTCCAGGACACTGACTCAGCAAGCAATTCATTCAGTCAAGTCCAGCGGTGGGATGCCATCCAGACTGATGAATGTGTTTTATCCTCCCCTAGGATAATGCGTGGCTCTTCCAGCATTCCAGCAGACTCCCCATTGGGGTGCCTTCTCAGAAACTGGGACGACCTGCCTACTGATAGTCTAAAAAGAAAGAGGCTAATCTTTTCCTGCTACACCACGTGACCACAGTACTGCCCAGAGTGGGCTCTGTATGGAACCCTGAATTCCAGTTAAACCTGTGTAAGGGTCAAGGAGAGGACAGACACATCTAAGGGCCAGAGACCACATGGCCATGTCTCTTTAAAGTGATGAGGAAATGCACCAACAAACCAGTCAATTTTAAATAAGTTCAGGGAAATTACTCAGAGGCAGAACCTAGAAACCCAGCCTTATTTCAAGGAAAGCTGTCAGGGGCAATAAAAATACCCCCTTGGTAGATCCTAACTCTAGAGAAGGACAGATCCTCCTAGAAAGTCCAGTCTACCTCGGATATCCAAAGAAAGCTGCAAAAACATTCCCTGGGCCCCCAAGTTTCTATTAACTCCCTTTTAGAAAAGCCTTCTCAGTTTTCAACAATCAAGACCACGCTGCCAAGATGGAGAGGGTAAGGAGAGGCAGGGCCCGGATAGGCTCACCTTTTAACTGCCTCCATTAAAGGCACTGGTCACCTCAGGGGTACCTGAATCCAGGCTCCACCGCGTGGAGAGCTGGGGCGTTGCCCCAAGGGAGGATGGAAGGGGCCTGAAGCCATGCGTGAACCATCAACCAGGAGGCCTGGGTGACCCTTGACATGCAGGTAAGATTGTTAATTTCGTAATCAACATGGGAGCCAATTAATCAGTCTTAGCCTGCACTCCAGATCTCTCTAACCCTGGTTGTGTCTAACTCATTAGTAAATGGGGAAATAAGATCTAGGCTGTTTTACTAAACCTTTCCCCTGTAGAAATACGAACTACCTCATGTGCCATCAATTAAGATGAAAAGGTTCCTGATTATTCCCAACTCCCTGCCTATTTCCTTGGAACATTCAAATCCTTCCAGTGAAAAAAAGCCTTCTCAGGGCTTTCCCCCTTGCTGGGAGGTAAATAATGGGATGCAGACCCCAGAGCAGCCCAATTCATGTCTCATCGGGGCCAGGGTTTCTCTGGACGCCTCAGATCCATACTTAGCAGCTGCCCAGGGATTTTCCTGGAAGAACTAAGCTGGAGGGTCCTGTGCGAGGTTTCTGCCATGTACAGACGCTGGAAGTTTTGTGTCTAGGTGATTCTAAAGTCAAGTCTTTCCCTAAGCTAATCTAAGTGTGTAAAATTCTCTCTTCTGTTCTAATCTGTGCTTGCTTTAACTTGTTAGTCTGTTTATGCCTAGGAACTTGTAAAACAGATTTGGGGTTCACCTGCTACAAATTGGATAACAGTGAAATGTAACCTAAAAATGAGTCTTTAAATGTCAATACTGTCTTACAATTGGATTTGATGTAAAAATCATATGGAATTGGTTCAACTGCTAGAAAAGCAGGAAAACTTAGCAAAGATGTTACTAATAAAATCGTTTTTGTTGTTTAGTTAATAAACAAAAGCGCCCAATTTTTTTTTCCAATTTGTTTTTAAAGTAGAAACTTAATACAAACTGGAACTAAAAATTAAGATCATTATATAGATGCCTTTATATTATAAAACAGCAGAAGGATAATATCTGAAATTGCTATAACTGGGTGGATTTAGCCTAGAACTATTGAAATGGTAATTTCAGACTAATTTACCTTTGTTTATGACTACTTCAGGTCTAGTTTATGCTTGCTATAGTAATGGTAATTATAAACTAAACTTACCTTTGATTATGGTTATTTTGTTACTAGCTTCACTTCAGCCTCAGACTTCAACTATTGTGATGATAATTCTAAATTGAGTTTGTCTTTGTTTAGTGTTACTTCAGGTCTAGCCTCACCCCTTGCCTCTGCTTATTATTTCATAACAACTTCTGCTCTCCATGGCTCAGGGGAAGGAAAATTTAAGACACCCCTGTCCCTTGTACGTCCACTGGTATTAGTGACCCTGCTTTCTCTCATGACTCCAGTTGGTGACTAGATTGCTGCCTGGTGGAATTCTTGACTCTTGGGGTTGGATGTTCACTCTTCCAGTGCAGCGGCCGAGGACTGGGGAGGGGGGATCTTCCACCTTGAGTTTTGATGTTCCTAAAAGCAGGAAGTCATGAGAAAAAACAGGTTTCCCTGGGACTTCAGTGACCTCAGTGAATATATACTGGAATTCTCATCCAAGGTCTGTCAGAGTCAAAATGGGAAATAAGCAAAGCTCTGAAGTAAAGGAAATTGTTGTAAGTTGTATTTTGAAGCATTAGTAAAAATGTGTTTATAAGCCAGTAATTAAAGAACAAAACTCCTGTGCAAAACTGCATGGCCACAGTGCAAAATTAGAGTAATTAGAAATAGCCTTCAAGGAGATCTTTTGACTATAATGTTATTTTAGAGTTAAACTTATTTTGTAAAAGAATGCAAATTATAAGTAACATTAGTGAATTTTGTGTTTGTACCTCTCTGTGCCTATTTGTTCAGTGAATATCTTCATACATTGGGATGGTAATATCAAATTAACAAATGAAAATTCTTAAAAGAGCTTTATTTAAATTGTTAAAAATTAAATAAGTGCTTATATATGTGAAAGACTATTCCTGGAGCCCAAATTAGGCTGCGCAAGATGGAAAAGTCATGTAGAAATCTGGATATAGAAACTATTGGGAAAGGGAAAAATATTTTCCTGAGGTCTTTGACCTACCCAGCCCACAGGGCCTTCTCTTTGCAAGAGCTCTGAGGGAGGGTCTAGGTGTGACAGATTAAAATTCTATCTTCTAGGTTGGGGAATTAAGAATCATAGTTTGTCCTGTAATTCCCCAATTTAAATCTTTTACTAGCCTTAAACTAAAGGTTCTTAAAAATCCAATTGTCAAATTTTAGTAAGTAAAGGAAGAGTCCTTGAAAGATGGGCCTTATGCAAGACTACAGCTGAGATAAGAAGAAGCTGGGACCACGGAGCCTTAAGAGGAAGCAGGAAGGCTGAACCCTCGCAGACATCAGCTGCCATCTTGCTATAACATGTGGCAAATGACTTTGGGTGAGAAAGTACCTCTTATGGTACCTTGAGTCAGACTCTTTAGGCCTTGTGGCTGTAAGCTTTTCCCCAAATAAAAGCCAACAGAATTCTGGTACCTTGCAACAGCACCCTTTTGCCTGACTAATATACCCTAGCTAAAAGATATGTATTTGTTCTAGAGGCTTCTGGGGGCAATGCTTTAATGCATTTTAGATAAAAGCATAGCTTCTACTTAAGTACATTGAGAAGCAATGACCTATTTTGCATTTTCTTAAGATAATTTCAGTTTCTATTTAAATTGTTGCTTGAAGGACTTGATGTATTCTCAAGGATAGAGAGAAATAAGTATTAGAAAATAAAGGAAAACATACAGAGTGTTCTTCTCTGTTCCTGCATAAAGAATACTCACAATAATCTCTTAAATTTACATATCATTGTACTTTATGAAGCATACAATTTCTTATTCAGTTCATGCAACAGACCTCTGAGGTAAGTATTTCAATAATGTTCTTTTTTTAATTTATTATTTCTTTTTAAGAGAAATTGTAGGTTTACAGAACAATCATGTATAAAATAGAGGATTCCTATATACCACCCCACCACCAACATCTTTCACTGGTGTAGAAAATTTGTAACAAGTGACTATCTTTGTCCCTTGAAACTGTTTTTCACTTAAAGCATATTTTATCTGATATTAGTATAGCCACCCAAGTTCTCTTGGCTATTACTTGCATGATATATTTTTTTTCTTCCCTTTCACCATCAACCTAACTTGTATCTTTGACGTTAAGATGAATCTCTTGCAGATAGCAAACAGATGGTTCATGCTTGTTAGCCATTCTACCAATCTCTGCCTTTTGACTGTAGGGTTTAATCCACTTACATTTAAAGTCATTACTGATAATACAGCTCTTTCTTCTGCCATTTTGTTATTTAGTGGCATCTGCCCGAGATGTGCATAAGTGTAACCTCTGGAATGATTACCTGGCTAACTTTGAAATCTCTTATACATAAAAATTCATTTGTATTTAATATTTCCCCATTTAGTCAAGGTCTTTTTCCAAATGCATCGCTAGTTGGCACTTGGTAATAATTCAGTGCTAGGGAGGTTCTTCCCTAGGTGTCATGTCCAATGCTGGGAAGAACGTGGTGAGTTTCTATGCTGAATTTGACTAAGACAGAGGCTGCATTTGAGCAACAAGGAGGCTTTCAGGAGGTAACTCTTA
Organism: Cabassous unicinctus; assembly: GCA_029593785.1. Lineage (NCBI taxonomy): Eukaryota > Metazoa > Chordata > Mammalia > Cingulata > Chlamyphoridae > Cabassous > Cabassous unicinctus. The sequence goes on from JAQZBX010001616.1 coordinate 24,272, forward strand.
GGGAATATATAATACCTAGGCTAAGTTTCAATTTCACAAGATCAAGGTTCATAAGTACAACCATCAATGTCAAGTTCCTGGTGTATTGGCCTGTCCTCCTTTCCTAGGCACTGCTCTATAGTTTTTTACACTCAATTCATTGTCTCACACTGCTTTTCCCTAGAGGGCAAATTCTGGTAGAAGGGTCACCCTGGAGAGAACTTTTCCCATACGGTATTTCCTAGTCAAAACAGGGTCAGGGACAGGAAGTGTTTCAAGAATTTCTCTGAGAGCTCCTCATAGGTGAGCTTTCCTGGCCTGTCCAGCAAAGGCAGCCCTTCAGCTAATTTTCCCCCTCAGCCCTGAGGAATTGCTGCATATTAAAATTTCCACCATCTCCTCCCCTATCCTGGGTGGGGTTGAAACGATGGCTGCCTCTGCCTTTGTCCAGGGGCAGTTTGAAACAATAGCTTCCCCCAGAGTTAGGATCCAGTGATCCAAATTCGCTAATCACAAGTCATGATCAGTGATTGGCCATGCACACCCCTGTTCTTGGAGAAGAGTAGTTTTACATCCCTTTTGTCAACAGCAGCTAGCTAGGGGCTGGACCCCACAGCAGCTTGTTGTAAGAGTGGGGGATGGGCTCTAGTAGCCACCATGCAGTGAATAATTTATAGTTCTTTACCATAGTAATTTATCAGACTCTTCCTCCCACTCTTCCCTGTATTCTGGATGGTGTTCTTCTGGTCTCTGTGGTTTCAAAATAGTTGTTTCAGACATTATAAGCCTGTTTAATAGTTGTTTTGGTAGAAGGACTGAGTCCTGGTGCTCCCTACTCTGCCATCTTCCCAGAAGTCCCCATGACAATGATGATTTGACCCATTCTACACATTAGAAAACAATGACCTCTTGGAAGGTGGGAACAAGTTATTATTTTCCCCCTCTGTAACCACATCTTTAGTAACTAGTGGTTTCTTGCACAGATAAGTACATAATAAAACAGAATAAATTAATGAATTAGCAAATTACTTTTTTAAAGTTTTGGTATCTTGCCATAGTCACACAAGAAGTAAGTGTTAAAACCAAGATTTCAGAATCCAAATCCTATGATCATGCAATTATATCAGATCAAACTCATTAATTACATTCACATGATTCCTTGATATGACACTTGCCAAACAGAAGAAAACTGTAGCAGACGGAAGTCCCAGGAATCTGTTAACATCACTAGACTTAGATTTAAGTCCTGTCTCTGCCACTTATTAACTTGTGACTTAATTTCACTAAACTTCAGTTTCTACATCTATAAAAGGAGAACAGTAAAAGCTCCTTACAGTTCAATCATTAGACCATGGAGGCATGTGTCCATTGTAAGACACAGATGAATACTATAATATTTATAGTTTGGGGTATAGATCCTAATGAGCTGAGTACTGACTGGGATGCATTGGCTTTCCTCCTAAGTCTTCATTTACTGTTTATGATTTATATAGAATACACAATGCCCACAGCTTTTTGAAGTTTATGCAAATGTAGTTTAAAGTTATCTAAGAATACTGTGGGAGGTTTCTATCTCCCATATGTCTATCATCCTGTAGCAGGAAACCTCTATCTTTGTTGCCAGATCCTAAGTTAGATCCTTTTCTGAAAGTGAACAGTGTTGCAGAAGGAAGTGAACTATAGTTCAATTGATTGGGGATTTGAGTATGGCCCTGGGACAGATCCACATGGTATTCTACAGCAATTCAATTGCCTCCTTGTATCCAGTTTCATTCTCTGCAAAATGAGTAAGATGGAACTGATCTCTTAAGTTCATGTCTGCCCCAAGACACTTAGATTTCATATGTGTGCATGTGTGTGTTAATGTGCATGAGTTTAGGTGTACTTTTTAGAAGTTTTCAATCAACTTATTTATTTAGCAATCCCAGCAACTATGCAAATATTGCATCAAAATGGAAATTCTCCCTGAAAAAAAAAATTGCAAACACTCTCTGAAAATCACTGAAACAGACAAGCAGTCCTTTAACAAAGTTGCACACAGGGGAAAGGCCTTGCTTTATTTCTCTAAGATTTCAAACCTCTAATTTATTACCTGGAGAAACCTCTGGCAGTGCTTCGCTTCAATAAGACTCTACAGGTAAAAGTCTACCTAATTTTCCAGACTCAGTTATAACCCATAATCAACAAATCCCAAAAAGTTACACATTTCTGAAAACACCAAACTCAGGGGTCTCAGACTCATAATTTTCCTATATTAAGTTTTAATTTATGTTCAACTTCAGATCAGATATTTATTAAAGGAAAGCTCCATTCTGAATGTTCTCCCTTCTGTTTGGGGGCCAGGATTTCATATAAACTCCCAAGTGGATGTGGAGAGGGGTTCAGAAGCACACAGCATGGAGAAGGGCATTCATCTGGCCTAAAGCTGGCATCTTTCTTTTTCCATCACATGCAGAATGAACAGTCCTTTCTGGTCCTCTCTTTCCTGCGTCTATTCATGCAAGCATCACCTGAGACATCTGTGTTTCCATCTGTTTTCCAGTTTCAGAATGCATACTGACATTCTCGGCAGGATCTCCTTGTCCTGGTCACAAGATCTACTTGTTCTGTGGCCCAGAAAGGCCAAGGACTCCCTCTCTCAGCTAATTTTTTGCCTCCTTCCCAAAGATATGGGAGAGCCAACTGCTGTCTTGTACTCTTCTGGGAACGCAGGATATGGAGTACAGCTGTTCTTTGTGTCGGCTCAACACGGAATCATTACTCCTCATCTTTTAGTCCAGGCTGTGATGTTAAGGAGACCTCTGTAAGAACTGCAGATGGCAAAGTGATATTGATCCTCTCAGATCTCCAACCTTATCCAGGGATCCCATTACCCTTCCTCACCCTTTGGAGCTAAATTCTGTGGCAGAACACTTGATCCATCTGCAGACTCCCACATGGCTGCCTGACTATATTTCTCATATCAGAGTGTTTTAATTTTCCTTGTACTGGAAAGTCTATTTCTTTTTGGGCAAGGGAAGACAATCTGGCTCAGGAATATTTCAAATCTATTGTAAGAGCCAGAATTTCTGCTTTAGGAACTTAAAAGTAAAAAAATTGGTCTATTTTATTCTTAGAGAAAAAAACTTACATGAGGCAATGGATCAGTAAAAGGGGTAGGGGATAATGAATGGTTACTATTTCTCCCTATACCTCAGTATCTATAAGACTTCTCATCCTTAAGCAAAATGCACCTGGAATGGTTAGGGTGAGAAGGGCAGCCTTGATAGGTCCTTTAACTCCCTGAGCTAGTATGGAGAAATTGCCTCTAAAAGAGAAAAAAACACTGAATTAGGACCCTTTAAATATGTGAATTGTATGGTATGTGAATAAAGCTGTTACACATACACACATTCATACCTATATGGGAGGGGGTGTTAATTCTTTAACATGGCATGGAGGTAGAGTTAGAGTATGATGGAAATCTTCCTATCTAGAAATCCCTATCTTAGGGATATAAATGAGTGAGTAAGCAAAGATATAAACTTTTGAGAAGGAAATAGATATTGTGTTTATTATTCATCAAAAGATTTGCTAAATACTTTATATATAAAATTTCTCAATTCTCAGAAAAATGCTGTGAAATAAATACTGTTATTTGTATTTTACAGATAAAAAGACAAGCACAGAGAGTTTACATGATTTAATCCAAATCACGTAATTACTGAGAAATTGGTAGACCTGGGGTTTTACAATGAGCTCCATCTGACTCCAAAGCTAATGTACTTTTATGCCACCACAGGCACTGCCTACGGGTCTAGAAGTGAGACCTGATCTACCAATTATAACCCTGAGGAAAGGATCTTCAGAAATAGGTCTGTTTCATTTTCCACAAAAGAGACCCACTATGTTTTACTGGTAAAGTTTTAAGTATATTTGAAAATATTTGCAGCCATATCCTGCTGAGGGTGATAAAATGTCATGATGAACTGATATTGGACTCTGGGAATATCTTTTAATAGTGCTTTCAGTGTTTATTCTGGCAACCATGTTCTCACAAACTCCATACACTGGGACATTTAAGTTATCAATATGGTCAATGTTAATCAATGGGCATCAAAATTTATTTAAAATCTGGTTAAACTTTTCTGTGTTTTTAGGTAAAAAAATAAATGCAATAACTAGTGGACTTATTCTGCACTGCCTCTCACTCTTTGATTTCTACTAAAGAGCTCAGCCTGGAAAATTTTTGAGGAACTCTATATTAGTGATGTGTTATAATTATTGTATTATGTAATCAAAACCATCTTATATTATTTATCATTTTAACATTTAAATGTTATCAGTATGCTAACAGTATGTAATCATTACCTTTTTAAATTCTTACCCACTGTAGCCATTAGGCAATTTGAAGTAATTATGAATTCCAAAAATATAATTGGATCATGCTTGTAAACTGATCTGTTAATCTGGGCATGATTAAGTTATGATTAGGGCGTTGACTGGGCCACATCAGTAGGGTGTTGAGCCCCACCCCTTGGTGGGTGGGGGAAGAAAATATAAAAGGCATCACAAAGAACAGAGTTGCAGCAGTTCTGAAGTTGGAGTTTTGATGTTGGAGTTTTGATGTTGGAGAGAAGGCCCCAGGAGAAGAGAAGTGAGCCGTTCACCTCATAGTCTACAGCTGACCTTGTGGAGGAACCAGAGGAGCTAAGCCCGGAGAGAAATGCAGCCCCGGGAAAGAGAGGAACCCAAGAAGCCTGAACCCTGGCAAATGTCGGCAGCTGTCTTGCTCTAACACGTGGCAATGGACCTTGGTGAGAAAAGAAACTTAACGCTTTATGGCCTGGTATCTGTGGACTTCTACCCCAAATAAATACCCTTTATAAAAACCAACCCATTTTTGGTATTTCACATCAGCACCCCTTTGGCTGACTAATACACCCACCTACTATTCTTATTTGGTAGAGGAGAAAGAAAAGTTAGGGAGAGAGAAATACAGTAACTTTCCTAAGGTCCCACATTTAAGAAATTAAAGGGTTGGGATAGAATCCCAAGTTCTGTTAGAAGTAAATGGGTAGATATATAATCTCTAGGTATGTTTAATTGCACATTCAATAGTCTTTCCAGGATGTCAAGTTGTGGCTATTTTCTTGACACTTATACATGGTTCTGAACTTAATCCTAGAATCTTGAAGTCATCTATTCCAAACACTAAAAAGCGCTTTTCAGAGTATACTTTTCTTAATTGTTTTCTTTAAAATGCTTATGTATCACTCTGCTGTAAATACCGCTTCTGTTACATTTTCTCTTTCTTTTTATTTCCCTTTTTTATCATTTTATTTCTCCTTTCTGAAATTTGAGTAGATAATAATTCTATTTTATCACTGTATGTCCTGCCCCCAGTATAACACTTCATATGTATTTGGCATCTAAAAAAATTTATTGAATGAACAAATGCATCTTATTTGTTAGAGATTAAACTAAAATCTGGAATATAAATATAACTATGACTTGGTTCCTACACTTGAGAGGCTGATAGCTTGTATGGGCAGACAGATATGCAATTGCATAACTATAATAAAGTATATGTGGGGCAAAATTTGAATTATCTATAAATTGTTGTGGACTCAGAGAAGGGGTGAGGAATGTGAGGCATGTTGAAAAAAGAGGGAGAAAAAGAATGACCCACAAAATTTTAGCTTAGGGCCTGGATGGACTTTGGCTTCATATGATGAGAGAGAGAGAATCTGGAAGCAAAATATTGGAGGGAAATGGGTTGATTAGGTGACTTCTAGGGTCCTTTACACCTTTAAAACGCTGTGCTCTTTAGATCAAGCTCCAAGATTGAAAGCAAACAGTAGCCTCTATATGAGTGTGCTCACTCTTGCATAGATTAACCTTTCATAATTTCCAGCACAGCCTTCTTAACCCAATTTGAAGGAACGCAAATTGGCAAGAACACCAGACATCTGCAGAGACTAATTTCCAACCCAGGTGTTTTAGTTTCCTAGGATGCTGAAGCAAACACAATGAAATGGGTTGGGTTAAACAATGGGAATTTATTCGTTCATAATTTGAAGCCAAGAAAAAGTCCACATCAAGGCATCATGAAGGGGATGCTTTCTTCCTGAAGACTGTGGCATTCTGGGACTGGCTGCTGGCGATTCTTGGTCCTTAATGTGTCACACGGCAAGCCACTTGGTGAAGTCTCCTGGTCGCTCTCTTCTCTTCTAGGTTCAGTTGATGTTCAGCTTCTTGCTTCCTGTGGCTTTCTCTTTGTGTGTGTCTGAATTATATTCCTTTTATAAAGGACTCCAAAAATAGGGTTAAAACCCATTCTGATTCAAGTGGGACACACTTTAACTGAAGTAACCTCATCAAAAGGTTCAACTTACAATGATTCACACCCACAGGAATGGATTAACATTAAAACAAGTTTTTCTGGGGTATGTACTCCTTCAAATCACCACTGTCCACCTCTGAACCCTAAAAGAACATATTCTTTTCATATGAAAAATACATGCATTCCATCACAATATCCCAAAAGCCTTAAATCATTTCAAAAACAACACTCAGTACAATGTTTCATCAAAACCAGTTATTCATGAGCTCTGTCCTGGGGCAGAATTGCCCTCTATCTGTGGACCTGTGAAACCTAGAGAACAAGTTATCTGTCTCCAGTGTACAATAGAGGGCCATGCACAAGGTACACATTTCCATTCCCATAGGGAGAAATTGGAAAGAAAGCAAGGGTCACAGATCGCAAACAATTCCAAAGACAAGCAGGACAAACTACATTAGATTTCAAGGTCTTAGAGTTATCTATGGAATGGTGTTTTGTCCTCCTGGCTTGATGAAGCAGCAACCCCACCCCTTCCAAGTGCTTGCACAGTGGCCGTGCTCTCATTGAACACTGGGGTGAAGGTTCCACACTCTCTGAGCATGGGAGTGAGAGCCAGATGCTGAACTCTCAGGGGCAAAGGCCCCACCATCTCTGAACATTGAGATGGCAATACTCTTCCTGAATAAGGGGCAAATGGTCTGCCCACTCCTCATGCCAGGGCACACTTGCCCCTTCCACATACATGGATGGGTCAGTACTCTTTACCCAAGAGATATCATCCATCCAGGCCTCAGCTTCCATGTTTCTGCCCTTGAAGTGATTCTTTCTTCAATTTGTCCTTTCTCTGTCCCTTTTATTCCAGGCTGGTAGTGGTTCTATTCATAAAAATTATATACACACACAAACTTGGCCTTGCTTGTAGTTCACAGGTGTCCAAGCTGTAAGACAATAGGGGTTTCCATAGTTCTTTTCTGCATAACTACATTTTCAATTCTGACTTCACTGAAATGGCTGGCTAGTTCCATATTCAGGTAAACCCTCTCATGGAGCACTATTCTCTGGAGACTCACTTTCTAGAAGCACAGAATTTTCCAAACCACCAATTTCTGGTTTCTTTGTATCCAGGTGTTCAGTTCTCAGCTTATCCATACCCTTTCACATTTTACTACAAGCTGAAAGGAGAGACTAGGCTGCACTTTCCACATTCGGCTTGGAAATCTCCTCAGCTAAACATCCAAGTTCATAATTGTCAATGTCTGCCTTCCATCTGACATAAGAATTCAATTTCACCAAGTTCTCTGCTATTTTAAAACAAAGATCATCTTTCCTCTAGTTTCCAATAACACATTCATCGTTTCCTTCTAAGGCGGCTTTAGCATCCATGTTTCTACCAACTTTCTCTTCAAAGCAATCTGGGCCTTTTCTATCAGGTACCTCGTAATTCTTCCATCCTTTACCTGTTACCTAATTCCAAAGCTATTTTCACATTTTGGTATTTACAATAGCAGCACCCCGCTCCTAGTACTAAAATCTGTTTTAGTTTCTTAGGGTGCTAAAGCAAGTACCGTGAAACGGGCCAGGTTAAACAATGGGAATGTATTCCTTCCTGCTTGAGGCTGGGAGCATGTCTAAATCAAGGCTTCCTGAAGGTCATGCTTTCTTCCCAAAGACTGTGGTACTCTGGGTCCGACTACCAGAGTTGCTTGGTCTTTAGCTTGTCACATGGCAAGGCACATGGCAGCGTCTCCTGCTCTCTCTCCTCTTTTCCAGGCTACACTGATGTTCAGCCTCTGGCTGCTGTCTCTCTGTGTCTGAATTCCACTCTTATAAAGAACACCAGTAATAGGGTTAAGACCCTTCCTGATTGAGGTGGGCCACATATTAACTGAAGTAGCCTCATCAAAATGTCCTGCTTATCATGGGTTCACACCCACAGAAATGGATTAGAATTAAGAACATGCTTTTCAGGGTACATAGAGCTTCAAACCCTCACACCAAGTGTATTAACTTTGAGCCATTTGAACCTTGAGACTTTGCTGGCATTAATGATTGTTTCTATTTTCTGAAATTAGGAGGAAGGCTAAAGAGAGGAATTAATATACATTTCCTTCTGGTTTTACAATTTCACCATGCTATAATCCTTTTCCTCCTCTATCCCAAAATAGCAAAATCCCTATACTTTCTAGTGGAGTTATTGTACCATTCACTTTGCTTTTTAATTCTCATTTTTAAAAAAGTGATTCATTTTGATTCTAGTTCATGAAAATCCTTAACATCAATTATTGGAATGTCTTCCTATAAAAAGTAAAGAAAATGATCCTTTCTGCTATTATTTTTTATATTGCATTTGGCAAGTAAAACATATTTTCTAGGAGGAAAAACTTTGTCACTAATTTCAAATTAAATGTGGGACCAGTTAAACCTATTTTGTATTTCCCCTAGCCAGATTTCTAGGGGATATTATAATGAATAATATGTACTTTAGACTTATGTTCAACCTTAGGCCTATAAACACTTATTTGTGCAAATGCATATTTTCCATACAGAGAATACATATTAAAAGAGCTGTTCTGCTCTATCAATTATAGTAAATTCATGTTCTGAAAAATCCCTTAAAATGCTCAATTTAGTGGCAAGATGGCCTATCTTATTAAAAAAATCATTTTAGTATACTGTGTATTGCTAGAAAAATAAGTGTTATTAAATAATAAGCTTATTTCTCTGTTGAGAAGTCCTTTAAAAGTCATAATTGATAGAAAGTGAGAGTAGGGAAGTGTCCCAGGGACCCCACAGTCCCAGGTGTCCTTGCTGTGGTTCATGGAACATTGATGTCCTAAAAAAGCACACCCCATAGATTCAGAAAATCAGACAGACCTGGACTTGATCCTGATTAAGTGACGACGGACAATTGAGCTGTCATCTGAGCCTAGTTTCCTCATATTCATTGAAGGTTCTCGTTATTATGATGATGATGATTCTTGGGAAAATCACTGGCGTTATCCTTTCATTTTAAAAATTTCATATATTCCTAAGTTTATAAAATTAAAATTATGGAGAAATATAAAGTAAAAAAAAAAAAATACTCCAACTTTTCCCCAAAACCTGAGTTCCTCTCCCCACTGGAAGCCAATTAGTATTATTAGTTTCTTGCATATTTTTCTGAAGATATTCAATGCATACACAAATAAAATAAATATATAGTACCTCTCTATTAAAAGTCCCCTGCAATTTATACTTTTACTGCATAAATATTAGGAAAATATTGGTTAAGTACATAAGAGCTTTCTTATTTCTCTTTATATTACATCATATGGATATACCATGATTTATTAAATTAAACCCTACATTTGAACCTTTAGGTTGTTGCTAGTATTTTGTCTCAGTAGAGACAAAATTAAAAATAATGTTTGTCTCAGTAGAGACAAAATTTAAAAATAATGTTGCAATGAATACTCTTGTACAAACAGGAATTCACAAACGTGCAAATATAGCCACAGAATTTATTTCTAGAAGTAGAATGTTGGGTTCAAGGGTTTGCTCATTTGTTAATCTGGCGTGATTTCCAATTTGTTGTCCATATTGTTCATACCAGTTTCTATTCACCAACACAGAGACTGTTCATTTCCCCTCACAGTGGCCAATGCAGTATTTTACCAAACCTTTTTTCTTATCTTTATCCCATCTGAAAGATGGAAAAACTAGTATATCAGTGTAGTTTGAATTTGCATTTATCTTCTTTTTGACTGAAATTGAGAATTTTTAATATGTTGAAAATCTATTTGTATTCTTTTATTAATGAACCATCTAGTCATATCCCTTGAGCATTTTTTTCTTTTGGGTTGTTATTCTCTCCTATATCAATTTGGTGGATCTTTTCTATATTAAGGAAATTAACCTTTGTCTGTGATATAAATGACAAATTTTTTTATTCAAAACCATCATAATATTTTTATCACAATCATTTATAAACAATTGATGTGGCTTGTTTTAGAAGTTGAATCCTTGATTTTTTTTCATAGTATGAATGCCTTTCCATTCAGAAGTTATTTAGAAATTCTTCCATTATTTGTTCTATTATATTATGATGTAGTTTGTACATTTAAATCATTGTTCCATGTGGAATAGTTCCTAGTTTAGTTTAACAACAGTTTTGTTAAAATTTTTTTAATTTTCACAATTATTTACCCAGCCAAACTAATATGCTTTTTAGAATAGGAAACATTTCTCCCAATTATTTTAGATTTTACATTTGTCATAACTTACTTTGGATATTGGTCATATCCCATATGGCTATGGGTCTATTTTTAGGCTTTCCAATGTAATTATTTAGGGTGTGTAATATTCATGTAGCAGGTTAATGCTATGTTAATGACAGGATTTATAAGAATTTTAATATCTGATAAGGGTAGTCTCTACTTATTACTATTTTTATTCATAATATTCCAGACTCATCTTGATTTTTTTCACTAAGAAAATGTTTATAATAATATTGTCTAATTGAAAAAAAGACATATGAAAAACAAATATTATTGGGATTTTATGAGGATAATTTTATATTTATAGTTTCACTAGGACAATTTGAGTTATTTACGATGTTTAATGTTTCCATCCAAAATTATAATATGCCTTCCAATTACTGAAGCTTTCTTTTATATCCTTCAGGAACATTTAAAGTTTTCAAGTTTATTTCTAGGAAGTTTGTCTCATGTTTGAAATCTTAAAAGTATCTCTTTTCCTGTATAATTTATAATTGGTTATTCTTGTTATAAATGAAATCTGCCTATTTATGTATATCAGTCTTGTACTCCACTAAATCACTGGATTATTTAATTGGTTGGAATGATATTGGTTGATTGTCTTCAGTTTAACAGGAAAACAATCATTGACCTGCAAGTAATGATAAATTTAATTTCTCTTTTCCAATTTTCATAATTATAATATATTTCCCTTATCTAATTATGTTTGCTAGTGTCCAGAAAAATGATAATTAAGACTAGGCATCCCTATTCCTAACTTTAGTAAGAAAGCCTTGTTGCTTTCCTTTTGTGTATTTGTGTATAACGGCTTTGCAGCTGAGATTGATATGTTTTTATTATAATAGGAATATTGCTATTTTATTGTTTTTAAGTCAATAATAGATGTTGAATTTTTTAAAAAACCACTTCAATATCTATAGATACAATCATATTTCCTGGGAACTATTAATATGATAATTTTCATTAAAATATTTTTTAATCTTGAATCATTTTATCTTCCTGAATTCTATATCATTGTGGTCTACTTATCTTTTATTATTGTGTTAAAACCTGCTTAAGAAAATTGTACTTATAATTTTTTCATCAATTTTTCCTTATTTATTATTTTCTTTTTATCACCCCTCTTTACAGTTATAGCTCCATAAAGACATCAGTTTTGCCTCTGGTTTTCTGCCAAATCTCTTGCACCTATGACTGTGCCTGGCACCTAGTAAGTGTTCAAAAATAAATTGAGATTTATTAATTCAGTAAGTTGAGATTTTTCTGTTTTTGCTTTCTTCTTGGATTTCTATGTCAAGTTATGTACACTTAATAAAACCCCTGGGACAATTTAAATATATTTGGGATTATCTCTACTTTAAAGTTATAGCTTATTCAAATAAGTCGGAAAGCTTACCTTTTAAATTCAGATGTGGTAATGCAGCATTTAGGACAATTTTTGTGTCTGGGATTAAAAGGTTAGTTGCATCTAGCATTTAAAAACATGTCGCAATGTTAGCACAGGATATTTTGATATTTTATTGAGTGTATTGAATCATATTTGTATATCTATCTGTCTATACATCTATCTAAAATAATATATGTAATTTATGGAAGTATTCTACATATAACTTAAGAACTAGGAAAAAAAACATACTTAGTGAAATACCTTCTTGATTTTGTAATTTATGGGAATGGAATCATATTGCTTATAGTCATATGTGATATTTAGGTCAATAAGATTTTTCTAAATTCACCATTGTTGTTATGTGTTGTAATTTGTTCATTTTTATTGCCTGAACAATATCCCACACATTGGGTTGTTGCTGGTATGAGCAATACTTGTATAAATGTTTCCCTTTTACTCCTGGCACCCATGAGTTTGCTAAAAGCTATGTCTATGAATTGGACAAGTGTTTTGTATGTACAAATCCAATCAACTTTACAGCATAACTCAAAATTGTCCTTCAAAATGCTTGTATTAATTTATAGTCCCACCAGCAGTGTATGAAGGTTCTATTTAATGAATATTCACAGCCAATATTTGATATTGTCAGAAATACTAATTTTTGCCAATCTTGTCATGTAATATTATCTCTATGTTTTCTTAACTTAGATTTCCCTTTTTACTAATGAAGTGGAACATATTTCACATGCTTTCATGGGCCATGTGTGTTTATTATTTATTTGTTTTTCTTTGCCTGTGAAATTTAACTGCTAATTTGATTTCTTTAAAGTTTAACGTATTTTTTAGGTTTT
>JAQZBX010001616.1:37169-80628 GCA_029593785.1 Cabassous unicinctus
TTTTTTTTTTTTTTTTTTCTTGTGTCAGTTTTGGTAATTTACAAGTTCTAGGATTTTCTCTGAGTTTCAAATATGTTGGCATATAATCACGCAGATTATTTTGTTGTTGTTATTTTTAATTGGCTGTTCCTCTACTTTATCTCTACTTATAGTTTCCTTTCCATTGCTAATATTGCAAATATTATTTGTCCTTTTTGTCTTTCTTGAAATTCACCAAATAATGATTTATTTATTTAGTTTCTCTTTTTTTTTAACGGAAAATTTGATTCAGGGTTTTTTTTCAGAGATTTCCGCCTAGCATATTGTTAGAAATAAAAGTGCCCATGTGTTTATTTTCAACACTTATAATTAGTGAATTTACATGCTTCTCATAATCAGCATAAAAGTTGCTTTGGCTTTATTATAAAATATGATTTTTTTAAAAAAACAGTTTCATTCACTTATATTTAAGTGTTTAGATATATGTTTCATTTTGGTTCATGAATTTTTTATATACTAGAGTCTCTTTTTTTGTACTTTTAAAAGACTCTCTCCTCAGGAGGCCCTTTTATTTTATGTTTCTATCTTTCCTTTCTTCTGTCCTGTTTATAAATGGGCCCACACCCACAGGAACATGGATTAAGATTAAGAAGATGTTTTCTGTGGGGTACATGATTCAATCCCCAATGGTTTCTTACTGATTAAATTCAGAAAAACATGAGCTCACTATTAAAAATTGCCAAACACATAAGGAAATTGGCTACAGTGAGTGAGTATAAACAAAAATAATAACAAATAGGGAACAGATTTATGTATTTCTGGAGAGTTCAGACATTGGAATTATCAAGTATAGAATATGTAATAACTGCTGTGTGAAATGGTCAAAGAAATAACTAGTTGGAAGTCAAACATTGAGAAAAGAAAAATAGATAATGAAAAATGACTGGCAAATATTTTAAAAATTCAAACAGAATTCTCACAAATAAAAATAAATAAATAAAAATTTTAAAACAACAAACATAATGTATGTTAGCAGGAGATGAGACATAGCTTAATAGAAAAGATCAATTCTAAAAAGATTTACTCATAATTCAGTACAGAAAAACAAGTAAATGAATGATATGAGTGAATGATTAAGGGTAGAGAAGATAGACTACGAATGTGTAACATGCTTGTATTTTAAAGCCTCAGAATAAAAATGAGACAATGAAATAGAGGACATATTTGAGGAGATAATGGCTGAGTATTATACAGAGCTGATTAAAATATGGATCTACATATATATAATAATAAAATCAATCCATACCTTATTTCATTGTAATGAAACCTGAGAATCTCAAAGACTCTAGAAGATGTTAAAATCAGATACACAAGTAAAAACTTATAATGTATTAAAGAATGGTAATAAGAAGGAAATAGATTTCTCAATAGCCACAATGAGTGCTGAACAATGATATTAATGGGCTAATATCATCCTCTGATATTAGCTGAGAGAAAATAACTGTTATCCTAGAATACACAACAAACCAAAAGTGAAAGTTTGAAATTATTAGGGGTGTTTTGGAAATATTCTAAGTTTTGGTGAAAATCACTTTTAAAAACCATTTCTCATTTGTATCATAATATACTCTGACTATAAACATTAGCATAATGCATGTGTAATATAGACATAAAAGACGACAGTGATTTCTTTGTAGTGAGTAGTTTCCAAGATGGCCCCCAATGATTCTCACCTCCTGGTATTTACATCTTTGTGTAGTCCCCTCCGTGTTGTCTCAGGGATGGTATGAGCAATAGAATGCCTCAAAATCGATGCTATTATAGATTCTGCCTCTCTCTTTTGGATCACTAACTCTGGGGTTAGTGGCTGCCACATTGTAAGGAGAGGCACATTTCATGAGGAACTGAGGCCTTCGGTCAACAGCCAGCAGGGAATGGAAGGCTCCAGTTACCAGCCACATGAATGGCCTTGGAGGTGCGCCCTGCATCCCTGGGCAAGGTTTCACGGGGCTCAGCCCCAGTTCATTTCTGGACTGCAACCTCTGGAGGGACTCCAAGCCAGAATCGCCCAGCTAGACTGCTACTGGATTCCTAACCCATAGAAACCATGAGTTCATAAAGGTTTGTTGTTTTAAACCATCAAATTTTGGGATAATAAGTTACATGGCAATAACCAACTAATACATCTTTTTTTTTTCATTTCACAAAATCATGAACATTTTGGTGCATACATAAGCAGTAACAGTTAATTGCAAAAACTCTTTCATACTTGCAATAACACATATGAGAGAGTTAAAAGCTACCTGGGCAATCTAATAAACTTCCCTTTCAGAATCTTATAGATTTCTCTCTCTGGAATATGCACTTGTCACCTTCTCCTTTTTTTTTTTTCTTACAAATAGAAAATTTTATATTAAAAACATAATTCCATGTATACTGTTTTAAACCTGTTTTTTTCCACTAAAATATGTTGTGAGCATCTTTTCAATTCAATGCATATAAATATATATCTAATTTTGTACAGGCTGCAGAGCATTCTATTACTTAAATAACTATCATTTATATAACCTATCCAATATTGAAGAACATTTAGCTTATTTCAATTGCTTTGATTAACAAAAATGAGAAGAATTTCCTTGTACATTCATCTTTGTTGTACTGCTAAATTACTGCCTCAGGAGAAGTTCCTAAAAGTGCAATAGCTCAGCAAAAGGAATAGACACCACATTTCAAATGATTTATTTCCCTTTTCTATTTCTAAATTATATGCTCATCTCTTTTGGAAATGATATGTCTGTCCTCACATGCCAAAAAAAGAAGGACCATCTTATTGAAGCCCTCCCTAATTAACCACAAACATATTATGCTTTCTAATTTACCATCATTATTTTATCTGACAAAGAATGTCATATTTGAATGTTTTCATGCCATGTTTTTTAATCAGTGTTAATTTAATGTAAAAATATATTAATTTTAGGACTCTCTTGCTTCCCTTCACTTTATTAAATTTGCTTTGAATTACAAAATTAATACATCCTTTTCTAATAAGGCTAGCCATCTATGCATATGGCTGTGAACATCTAAAGGCAATGATGTTGCACCGTGGCTGTGTATTTTCTCCAGCCATAACCTGGACTCATGAGAAACTGGAGAAAACCTTATTTTTTTCTGTCTCTGCTCCCATTCTTCTTTTATTCTTTTAATATCATTATATGAAGTATAATATATAATAAAATATAGAGTCACATATAATATATAAATGCACAAAATAAATATGAATACCAATATGCATACACATATACGTAAGCATTACCTATATATATATATGTATATATATATATATACACATTGGTGGTAAGATAGCCATGTGTTCTGAATGTGTAGTGCTTTTGATGGCATTACACTGTTACCTCAGAAAGCATAGTTGCACATGGTTTGAAAAGTAGACTGACTCAGATACGGTAGGTTCAATCCCTTCAACCTAAGAAGAAGAAAATTGATTTTGAAGAATAGCAGTGAACTGAACACTCTTGGCATATGGTAGATTCATGCTGGGTGAGTATCACCACATCAAAGACTCTGAACCCTGGGCGCTAGCTCTGAGGCCAAGGTTTCTATAGCCAAGCTAAAAATATAGATATGAGAAAGCACTGGGCCACAAAAAATGTATTTTATTATAACTTGAGAAAGGGTCTTCCTTCTTCCTGGACAATGTTAAGTCCAGGGATGGTGAGAAGTCCCTGAAAAAATGTCTGATTGTGGACTTCTTTTCATCTTTGTGGAGTGGGAGCACCAAACAATTTTTTTTTTAATTTAAAAAATGTGGCATTTATTGTACCCTGAGTACCATGACATACTCCACATCTATTATACTCAGATTGCTTCATTCATTCATTTATTCTTTAATTTCCACAGCTGTTTAATGCTAGGTAGTAAGCACTGGGTATATAATGATGGATAGACTCAATTGTTGCTTTCTCAAATTTAGAATTGAGTACGGAAGGCAGTCTTTAAATAATATCCATCACTTAATCATCCAGAAGAGTATGTGATCAGATTCATTACCAACTTTAGCCAGGGTTACTTTGCTCAGAGTTTTAAGTGACCAGTTGTTAAATACAAAGAGCACCTTTCTGGTGATTCTGAAGCAGAAAAGGACTTTGTCAAGTCCTACCTAAAGTAGTTTTCCTGCTAGTCACCCCTTACTTTGCTTTTATTTTTCTTTTTTGTACCTGTAAGTACCTGTGAGTTTGGTTTAAATGCACATGCTCCTCTTTTATTGTCCATACAAAGAGTGTCAACTCCATGAACCAGGAACTTGATTTTCTTCACCACTCTATGCTTAGTATCTTAAAAAGTTCCAAAGGCAATAGTATGTGCTCTGCAAATGCTTGCTGAATAAGTTAATAAAACAGACTCAGGACTATTTAATATGTCAACAATTTAACAGTCATATTAAAAATGGGAAAATATTGAACAAACAACATTTATTTCTACAAAGGCTAGATGTTCTGACCTTCAAGACATATAAAACTTGACTTCTCAATTTTTTTTTTTTTTTCTCCTCAGATTCAGAAACACTTATTTTCCTCACCTTCAGCCAGCCAGGATGTCGTGACATGGAGTCCTTCTATAAGCTATCAGCCTTGGAGCTCTTTGTACCAATGACTTCCTTCTCAGCCATCAAAACCTTATGCATTTCCTCATCCCTCTCTTTCTTTTTAGAAATAATCATTGTAAATACTGCTTATAGACAGATGCAACACACTTTTGCTATAATATCAACGTTCTATTAAGGTTCAGGGAAAAACATGTATGTTTAGATAGTGAAAAAATTTCTGCCCTTATTTTAAGGAATCTGTTTCCTCTTACTGCTCATTTCTAAGTATTGTACACAGAAGAACTATTATTATTTGTATTCCACATCCTTAATTATTTAATTTTTCATGTATTAATTCAAGGGTTTGCTGAAATGTAGGAATTTGTCTAATTTTTTTTAATCCAAAATAAACCCATTCAATACAGGAACTGGGAACCATGGCCTTCTTTCTTAGCTACTATAAAGGGTAACTCCCTTATTTCAGGTTGGATACTGCTTGAAAGAGATTCCCCCACTCCTTATTCCCAAACTACAATTTGATTGTGTCACAACCTTCAGTTGCTCACTATAACTGCAGCAGCAGTAATTAAAGCTGTCTGCTTCTTTCCTTGTCAGGATTTTTCAGTTTAAATCTTTTATTCCCTCTTAAGCAGGCATTAAGTCATTAGACAACATCATACATATAATGGAAACAGTACATATTTGTCAAATGTAAGTTGAATGAGAGAAGAGAGAACTTTCCTTTAATTTTGAATCCCTCTAGTGTCATTGATTTTTGTTCTTTCCCCTTAATTTTTCCCAGGAGGTGTAGTTATCCAATGTGACTAAATTCATTACCTCCAACTCAGCAAATATTGATTGAACACAGAAGAAGTTGTGCATTCTGATAGGTCTTATGGAAAGAACAATACATACCCTCCTTTTCTTCTTCACCTAATTAATGTGTTTTCCCTTAAAACCAAATTCAAATGTTAGTTTTTCCAAAAACAAAATGGATAGAGACTAACCATGTACCGTATTGGTGGTGGCTTATAATTAAACAGATGTTCACATGGAGTTATCAATCCTAGAGTACTGGAAAACAGAAAAAGGGAATCTAAACTGGATCACAAAACTCGCATACATACCTTTATCCTGAGTTCTCTCACAAACATTATTTCTGACTTTTAAAGTGGTAAATTTCATTTACAGAAACATCAGAACTGTGACTGTGTTTCTGGTTGCAGAGTAGAAGCTTGTGCCATGAATATACAAGGTTCATGTTTTAGCCATATTGGAAGCCCAGCAAGGTACAGAAATCTACAGGTGACTGCTATGCCTCTTGACCCAGATAAGAACTGTCTTTCCTAATCTTCCAGAACTCCATACTGCCAGCTGACCTCCAGAGAATAGCACCAGATATGTCTAAAATAAATCCTTTCAAAGGGATGGCTCTTATAAATAACTCCCTTACACATAGTCACTCCACATTATTCAGACACTGAATATCCATGCTGTGAATTATTCAGTCTTCTTCTGTCTTGTCTCCCTCTTGATGTCTGACTTTTGCCCTTTTCTAAGTCATTAGAAATTTTACTGAGCTGGACAAAGAAAGGGATTTTCACAGCAGATATGTTAGATAAATTGCTAATATTTTGGATAACAACATCCAAAATTTTAAATATATGAAATGGATAAAATATAAAGGTGAAATTAATATAATGAATAACAATGGTGGTTGATTGTTTCATTCAGTAAGTATTTATCATGTTTTACTTGTCAAGTACCGAAATAGGTGATCTGAAAACAGTGGTGGACAAATAATAATAATCACAGTTATAACAACAACAATAATAAAATGGTAAACTGACCTTTATGATCTTATATTCTAGTTGGGTAAAACAAGAACAAACATTAAAAAGCTTGAATATGAACTAAATATGTTAATAATGATGTAATAATGATAAGTACTAAATTAGAACAGTGGGATAGCAAGTATTATAGTTAGTGAATTACTTTAATACTGGGATAAATGTAATGTTCTACATTGTTATTGTTATCAAACAATTATAGAATGGATGAGACCCACTTAAACAATGGGCCATATAAAAAGTTAAACGTAGAGTCAGCTTACAGTTTCGCGTTTCCACTCCTAGGTATACACACAACACAACTGAAAAAAACTGTTCACTCAAAAACTTGCATGCAAATATTCATAGCAGCATTATTCTTAATAGCCAGAAAGTGGGAACAATGCAAATGTTCATCAAATGATGAATGGATAAATAAAACGTGATCTGTCCATGTAATGGAATATTATTCAGCCATAAAAATGGAATGAAGATACTAAAACATGGATGAACCTTGAAAACATTAAACTAAGTCAAAGGAGACATACACAAAAGGTCACACATTATATAATTCCATATTTTTAACTCTCTAGAATAGAAAAATCCATAAGTACAAGGGGAGAGAAGGAGTGCTTGCTAACAGGTATGGCATTTCTTTTGGGGGTGATGAAAATACTCTGAAATTAGATGGTGTTGATGGTTGCACAGTCTTGTGAATATACTAAAAACAACTGGACTGTATGTTTTAAAAGGACACATTTTATAGTATGTGAATTGTATCTCAATAAAAAACACGATGATTTTTTGTCTGCCTGCTAAAAAGTGATATTTTGAAAACAAAACTCTAATTGTGTCATTCACCAGTTTAAAATCTTTTAAAAGCTCCCCTGAGCCTGTAGGATAAAATTCAAACACTCAAGGTCAACACACAAGTCTTTTATTCCTTGGCCTTTGCCTAAATCTAGAGTCTCATCTCCAGCCGTTCTCCTCTACCAGTTTCTTGATTCAGGTAAAATACATGCCTTTGTTTTTTCATACCGTGAATTCTTCTGCATTTTCAGCTTTATCAACTCACGTTTCAGGGAATAGCTTAACCTCTTCCTTCATCACCTATTTAACTGCATTTTTCCTTCAAAATAGAATGCAAATACAGCCAAATTTATCTCCTTCCAGAGCCTCCACTCTGATTTAGAAACACTTGCCCTGTGATCCTATGGCTTCTTCTGCTTAACACAGACCTTTTCCATAATGCCTTATGAGTCCCTGTCTATCCATCCATCTCCTCCTTTATGCCATATGCATTTGAGAGAAGGGATCATTCATATTTTTCTTCCTCTATTCTCTATATCTATCCTTCATACTCCTCAGAGTGCCTTACAAAGGTGAGTGTACAATAAATGTGCTGGGGCTTGAATATGAATAAATTGTTAGTTTCAAGCCAAAAAAGTGAATGAGGTCACAAATGTAGAACATATAGAAAAAGAAGAAAATACAGTCTGCACTTTGGTAATAGCTCAGATTTATTCCTTGGAGGGGGAAGCCAAAGACATGGTAGATAAGAAGGTAAGGTTTCTCCAAAAGAAAGAAAACTCCCTAACTTGTTACATATGAATTCATTGCATAAGGGGTGACAATGAATGCTATTATTAATAGCAGACCATTTATGAAAGTAAAATGGATACTATTGTACTTATTCTGGGTCAACAGGTGTGAAACACAACTTTCCTAGACAAATTAAGGTGATATGGCCATGTGAAGGTTTATTTTACCCTTCCATTATTGCTGGATAATAGATCGGTTTTGTTATTATTAATGCTCTTTCCCCAGATATCTCATGACACAATTCCTCATTTCATACAATTTCTGATCAAGTGTCACCTCTTTGGCATGGTACCCTGACATCTAAAATAGATCTCACCATAACACTCTATGTTAGCATGAATCACTAATAGACTCTGTAGCTAAGAATGCAAGAACTTCTTAGAGAATAGATTTTTGTCTCTTTTCGTTACTATATATCTATCTCCAACTCCTAGAAGAGTGCCCACCCCATAATAGAGGCTCCATAAATATTTTCTGAGTTAATTAATAGGTAATGCTTTGATGAGCATGCTTGAGTCTGAAATTATTTTTATTTTTATTTTTAGGAAAATGATAGAAATCTAATTAACAAATAAAAATCTATTAACTTTCCAATACTTTCTCACATCAGGTTGCCAATTTTTAATGAAAGTTGTACTAACTTTCCAGTAATGAAATTTAATTTTCATTTCACCATTTCCTTCCCACTATCTAATATATTAAATATAATGGCATTTGTACATTTTGTCCAAATTGTTAGGCATAACTAAAGTAAAATCATGACAACAAAACCAAGAAAAATATCCTTTCTAAAATGCCAATATTGTACTATATTAGTAATAAATTTAAATTATTTATTGCTTTACAATTTGGGGACTAATTTCCCTTACTTTTTCCTTTGAAATCTAGACATAATATGAAATAATTAATTCAAAGGTTTACCTCATTTTACAAATAAAGGCAAGTGATTTATCAAGATGAGAGCAGAGTAGGCAACATGAGTAAGAGGTAAATCTATCCTATAAAAAGGGGAAAAGTTAAACAAAAGTTGAGGAAATACAGATAAAAAAATTGAGTTGGTTAATTCAGGAGAAATCTTATTGATCTGCCAGAACATAGGGGGGAGAGAGAGAGAGACAGACAGAGAGAGAGCGAGAGAGAGCGAGAGAAAGAGAGAGCGAGAGAGAGAGAGAAAGAGAGAGAATAAGGTTCATACTCTTTCAGCAATAAGAGTGAGAAAACCAAAAATATAGTAGAAAGTATGACCAAGCAGAGTTAAATATCTTTATGAAAACTTCATAACCATAGAAACTCCTCAGTTTCCTATCAAGCCCCCCACCTCTCTGTAATTAAAATATTATTTTTTAAATTATGATAATTTGAATTAAGAGGAAATAAGCAAGGCCATGTAGAAAGAGTGTGGTCAAACCTGGTGGTGGAGGGGATGCTGTAAAACAAAGACAAATGTCATGAAGGGGAGGATTTTGAGTTGTATTTAGGAGTTATCTTGAACTTGTATGTCTGCGAGGAGACCTTTTGTCAAAGTATATCTTGATGCCTCAAAGGCTATAGACTGTACTTTATTCTCCTTTGTAAGGCAGAGTTCCACCCTCACCCCCAGCACAGGCTCACCAGTGTAGAATACTTGAATCTCATAAGCTTCCTAAGCCTCATTCAGCCACTGAACCCACCAAAAACATACCTTGTAAGACCGGAGGACTCCCATTTGTGTGTGGTCCTAGATGCCTAGGATGAGTGGTTGACACCATGTCCAGTAAAGAGGCAGGTGATGGTTCTGGGAACCAAGTGTCCACCAAAATTCTACTTTCCTATCCTAGCCCTGTCAAGGGGGTCAGTTGACATGACCAGGCTTTGCCCGGCCTTCCTTATATCTCCCATATGGCTCCTTGCCTGTCTTGAGCATGGCAGACCCATTTCATAATTCTTGCTTGTCTCTAACACAGAGCTCGAGTCCCCTACATATTATATTCCTCTACTGACCTGCCTGAGCAAACCTCCCTCATTAACAACCTACATGACACTGACTAGAAGTCTCAGTTTGGAAGCAAGTAACTCAGGTTGTGATAGCAAACATATATTGTGATAATAGCATATGGCAGCACAATGAGTTATTTTAATGGACACACCCAGTTAATTTGTGTGTTTTGTATGGAGTGTGTGTATGTATGTAATATTTTGTGGACAATTTTGGAATATAAAGTTTGCCTGCCAAACAAAAGTCAACTTTTTAAACTAAACAAATAGAAAACAAACCAAAACTCTCTTATAAGGTCTCCCTTCATTCCAGAATAAAACTGGAATTTCATAGCTCAGCATTTAGTGTTATTTATCCTCCATAGTATAGTCATATCTACCCTTCCAGGCTTATCTAATGTTATAAACAACCTTCCTCTTCTATTTATTTTATTTTATTTTTTGGCCAGGTATTCTAACCACCTTCTCTATTCCACATACCTTAAGCATAATACCCTAAATTTTTCCATTTCACCTTGACTCAAATTGTTATCTCAGATTTTCTGCTTCTCACAGTCTTAGGATTTTGCAAAGTTCAACTCAAATTGCATCTCTCATATGATGCCTTTGTCATTGTCTGACTCAAATAAATCTTGTATAACTTGGCTCTTAGCACTGCTCTGCCAAACCTCCCTTTATCACTCATTTTACTCCATCTTTGAACATGTTTGCATTTGGGTGTCCTCCAGTAGACTGCAAGTTCTATGAAGCCTCATTCACCCCTCTTTCTCCCAGGTGTTATGCACATAGAAATCACTCGAAAGCATTGCTGCTCTTGGAGTTAGGCAAATAGAACGTGAAATTCATTTTATAATAAAGAACAAAACCAATGTTTACTAAGCAAGTACCATGTGGCACTAGGCACTTTAAAATACAGCATTCATTCTATTCTTCATGTGATATCATTGATTCTCTTGGTATTTACGTTGACTTGGGTTAATTGCTAATATTTTCTCTTCAATTCCATCCTCTCATTTTTTCACAGTTAACATTTTCCTTACTAGACTATGCGAGAGAGAGCAGCATGATCTCACACCATTGCTAGAAAGGTTCCCTAAATGTCGTTTATCACCCTGCTTGTGGGCTTTCTGAGGCTTGTCGGCAGACAGCACCGTGTTTATGAAGCACCCATTACTTTGCTCCTAGTGATGCATCTGCCTCAAACCGTTTTCCCTCCAGCATGACTGTAAGAGTGAAGGTTAAACTCCCTCGGCTGCAACCGTGTTTTAAGTGCTGGCTGAAGTCCATCGTGATCAAGTAAGCTGAAATTTGAAGAAAAAAGCAGATACACGCAAGGCGGAGGCTCATTAGATACGACTGGTTGTCTTCTCATTTCTCCCAGAAATTGTTTTGGTGAGGGAAAGAAAAATGAATTCATAATCCTCCCATTGGAAAGTCTGCAAGTACCCCAGAAAGCAAAACTGCAAGAAGGCTGCCTTTTCCTGGAGGCAGCAAACGACCCGGCATTAGGAGGGGCTCCCAGGGCCCTGCCTTCTCTGACTGAGGAGAGCTGCAGGCTTTTCAAATTACAGACTTTGAATGTTTTTTGGTAATATGGGAACATATTTTACTTAAAAACAGTTATTAACCTGGTATGTGCTTATGTTTTCCTTAAACACAAGATGCACCAAAGGGCACACATAGTCATAAGTAAAGGTGATATTTCACATCCCTTTATATATCATGGGATGCCAGGCATAGGTCAATGGCTGACCCTGTGAAAAAACAGGAAGATGGAAAGTGGACAGTTTTGCTGCCTGATGGTACAAAATCATGACGCATTTTCTGTTTATAATGGAGAGGTCATGTGGCATCAGCACTCGCTGTGCCTGCCAAAAGCATGGATCCAGATGGGAACATTAATTTATTTGACCAGATGTGTGACAATGTCACTCTGAAAGGTGGTTCCAGTATGCTGAACTGACATATAGCTTCACCAAAATTGCACTGCTAACAGAATATATCTGAATTAGCGGCTCTCCAGTGGGAGCTCAATCATTCTGAAACATGAAGAATGTAGGATTTTAGAGCTAGAAAGGGCTTTAGCTCTCATGTCGTCTAAGAGTCTTACTTTGTAATAGAGGAAGCTATTGCTTGGAGAGGTTAAATGCATCACATAAGCCTCTCAATTGACATGGGACAAACTTGAGAATTGATTCTGGACCCCATAACTACCAAACCAGATTTCTGTGCTCTATGACCTTAAACACATTTTTATGTGTTCTTCCAATTTTCACTCAACAAATCTGTATCAACCATTCATCTAGGCATTGGGTAAACAGTTGCGGAAAAACAGTCAAGATCCTTGATTTTAAGGGAGCCAGTATCAGAGAGAAATGAAATGAGGTTGAGCAAAGCTAAGTGCAATCAGGAAAATGCAACAAGGTACTACTGTAGAGAGTGCCTAGAGTGAGGCCGTGGATTTTGGTAGGGTGGGAAGGAAAGGAAATCCCTCTGCTCAGACTCATAACAATTACTAAAAGGAGTCAATTAAGTGATGAAAGATATTTCGAGACAGTGAAGAGAACACATTTCAGGTCCAGCAAACACGGAGAGTAAGAGAAATAAACAGAAGGCTGGTGTAGCTGCAGCAAATTAAGCAATGGCGATAACAGAATGTGGTGATAAGAGAGAGGTTGGGGGCAGGACCTGTGAGTTGGATTTTATTCTAAATGCAAGGAGAAACCGTTGGAGGGTTTTATGCAAGGGAGCAATAGATTCTGATTGTTAAGTACCTAATTGCACATAGCCTGCCCCAAGACATGCGATTTTTTCAAGCTACAGTGCACTCTAGCAGCAGACACTACAGAGCACACCTCATCCACATTCCTGTATTCAATTAAAATTTCACCCTGGCTTCTATTTGAATTAGCAGTAAGGTCAAGGAGACTTTAGAACAAACCTCAGTTAAATGAGCAATATATTTTTTTAATTAATAGAATTTATTTTTGGAGCAGTTTTTGATTTACAGAAAATTAAGCAAATCTTACAGAGTTCCAATAGGTCCCAATTCTCCTATAGACACAGTTTCCCCAATTATTAATGTCAAGAATTAGTGTGGTATATTCATTCCAATTGATGAACCAATATTGAGGCATTGTTATTAACTGAAGTCCATAGTTTACATTAGGTTTTACACTTTAATTTTACATAATAATACCATGTATCTAAAATACCAGTATCTACCAAAGACAGTAGTTTCACTGCCCTAAAAATCACCTGTGCTCCACCTATTCATCCTTCTCCCTCTCCTCATGCAAACCCCTGGCAACCACTGATATCTTTTATTGATTCTATAGTTTTCCCTTTTCCAGACTGTCCTATACTTGGAATCATGCAGAATGTAGCTTTCAGACTAGCTTCTGTCCTGAAACAATGTACATTCAAGGTTCCTCCATGACTTTTTGTGGATTGAGAGCTCGTTTTTTTCATTGCTGAATAAAGTTCCATTGTATGGATGTTCCACAATTCACTTTTTGGAGGACCTTTTGGTTGCTTCCATGTTTTGGCAACTTTGAATAAAGCTGCTATAAACATTCATATGCAAGTTTTTGTATGGACATATGTTTTCAACTCATTTGGGCAAATATCTAGCTGTGCAATTGCTGGATTGTATGGTAAGACTATATTTAGTGTTGAAAGAAACCGACAAACTGTATTCCAAAGTGGCAGTACTGTTTTGCATTCCCACCAGCAATGAATAAGCATTCCTTTTGTTCTACACCCTCTCCAGCATTTTAGTTTTTTGTTGTTGTTGTTGTTGTGTAGTGATATATCTCTCTCTCTTTTTGTTTTAAGGAGGTACCAGGTATTGAACACAGAACACCATACATGGAAAGCAGGCACTCAACCACTGAGCTACATCCAAATCCCAACTCATTGTTTTAATTGCAACTCCTTAATGACATAAAATGTTGAGCATCTCCTTCATCCGCTTGTTTGTAAAAAGTAATAAGTAAATTATTCATTCTTGTAATAATATCTTATACATAAACACATAATCAATGTAATATTGGTAATACTCCATTCTTTCAGTTCTCCCAGGATGTATTTAGTGCTTACTCTGTTGTAGCACCAGAGCCAGGCACTAAGGAAACAGGTGACTTAGACAACACCTCCTCTCCTTCTAGGAGTTCTTGGGCTATCAGTGAAGACCAACACATACACACACGTTTAGAGGGGAATGCAGGGACTCAAGGAGCTCCAAGGAAAGACACCAATGTTTCCTTAATGGGGTCAGGAAATGTTTTGAAGTAGGGAAATCTAGAACTGATTCTAAAATGAAGCAGAGGAATTTGCCAGATGATGGTAGTGGGGTGGAGTCCTGGGTTATAAGCCTGGACTCTGAAGGAAACTGCAAGTAGTAGCTCAGTGTTTTTGGCAAGTTAAATGTGCTTTGAGAATTGACAATGGATTGACATATGTCAATATTAAGAATACCTGAGGGATGTAAAAAATGCTGAAGGTTATTCAGCTTTGAATGTGATATCATTACCTAAGTCAATTTCCCAATAATGTAAGCCTGGTCATAATAAAAGTTCATAATAGGCATAAAATACAAATAGTTTTGATGGCAATGTCAGAGAGTTTTAACACTATAATACCATGTTATTAAACACATTAGATATACACCAAAAATTTTAAAAAATGATCACATACTCATGGGTTACATTATTAAGATTCTGATTTATAACATTTTATGTTTTTTACATGTATGCATAGATATATACATTCACACAATTCATCACTCAATACTATTTCCTTTCAGTAAGTGGAGGTTTACAACAGCGTTTTAATGACTTCTGAGTAATAAGTCTATGAATTGTACAAAGTATGATTTATTTACCAATTCTGCCTTGATGGTTAGTTCAGATATTTCCGTTTTTCCACTATTATAGACAAATCTGAGTTGAAAATGTGATATATAACCTTTAAGAAGCAAGTCTGTTATTTTACTAGGATAACTTTTTATAAGGTCTAAATGCTGAGGCAAATTGTTTGCACCTCTTAGTAGGAATTTTGAATAAACACTGCTAAATAAATCTATAAAATATGACATATCTCTCTCTATACGTATATCCATGTTCATTTTCCCACACCCCCTAGTGTCATTTGTTTTAATCTTTGTAGTATCATAGGTAACTCTATCAACCCCTTCCTATTGTTCTCCCCCCAAACCATGCCCTTAACCTTTGTCCACACTGCCCTTCTTTCTGGTCCTTAGGATACTATAGTTGCCCCTCCCACTGAGTGGAACACTCTCCCAAAGATAGTTGCATGACTGGCCCTTCTCTTCATTCAGGTCTCAGCTCATATATCACTACCCCAGAGAGATCTTCCCTGAAATGTTCACCAAAGGGGACCCCACCCCATTTCCAGCAACAGGCTGTTGGATTGCCCTATTTTATTAAATTCAGAGCACCTACCACTATCTGAAATTATCTTACGCTTTCATCTGTTTCCCTTTGGTAAACAGGGCCCTGGAACCTTCTCTGTCCTTCCTGTTCTGCTTTATCCCCAGCATGCCAAATTTTTCTGCCACATCATAGACAGTTAACACATATTTGTTGAATGATTAAATGGACTCCTTTATTACATCTTAGAATAATATTTTTGCTTTCAAATGTGGGTTCCTTCTGTAATAAATGTGTTCCATTTTCATTCCTTCTAGAATAAATTGCCCATTCATAATTTTAGCCTATTTAGCATCTTTTTCCCCTGAAGAATTCTCTTGTACACGAGCAATAATAATTGTTTTTCAGGCATTTCTTATGAATATTTCCCAATTAGTCATTTGTCTTTAATAAGTTTTATGTTACAAGTTTTCTTAAACTTTTATCTTGTCCAATTTATTAGTATTTACGTTTTTGCTTTCTGACCTCGGAGCCCTACTTGTAAAATACTTCCCTATGAATTAATATCCATGCATGACTATATTTTCTCCTAGAATTATTATATGTATACTTTACATATTAATAAATGTCTAAGTTATTTTGGTGTATTCAGTAAGAAAGTGATTTATATTTCACAAAGCAACTTCATTTTTCCAAAATGTTTTTCGAATAATCCATTCTTCCACAATAATTTGAATTGCCACCTTTAACACATTCTAAGTTCACAAACATGGTTCTACCTCTAATTTATCTTTTCTATTGTAATATTTTATCTGTCCATTTCTGCATCATTATCATAAAATTTTAATAATTTTAATTTTACAGGTTTTAATAACTGAAAGACAAGACATCCTACAATATTCTTTGTCATTTCTGCTATGTTTATTCTTTTTTTTAAGATTTATTTTATTTATTTACTTACTTTTATCCATTTTTAACCCTCCCTTCCTCACCCCCCGTTTTTGCTGTTTTTGTGTCCATTCGCTGGGTGATTCTCTGTGTCTGTTTCCTGCCCTCTCTTCTCATCCTTCTCCTCCTGTCTTCACCAGGATTCAATCCTGGGAACCTCCAATGTGGGAGAGAGACTTTCTGCCATCTGTACCACCTTAGTGCCTGGTTTTTCAGCACGTCTCATCTTGGCTTTCCTTGTGTCACTCTCCTATTATGTCATCATCTTGCTCCGTGGCTCGACTGGGCCTGGCATGCCCACTTGTGTGGCCTGGTGGCCCACGTGCCTTCTATATTTTTCTTTATTTTAGTGGGAGGTCCCGGGGATCGAACCCAGGTCCCTCCATATGGGATATGGACTCCCAACCATTTGAGCCACATCCACCCCCTACTATGTTTATTCTTACAGATAAACTTGAAAATTTCTTGTAAAACTGAAATTGAGATTCTGTTCAATTAAGGGTTATTAATTTGGGAAAAGTTGAAAACTTTGTACATTAGTTCTTCCCACCCAAGACCATAATCCAAATCTTTACTTATATCTCTCAATGTACCTTGAATTCTTCTTTTAACACCTTTATATATTTTAAAATATAATTATATATGTCCTTTATTTTTCTTTATCATTGTATTCTTATTTTTCATTTTTGTTTCCACCATGTCTATAATTTTTTATTTTGGAAGTGGTCACTAATGTAATAAAGGAAAGGTATTTTTTTGCTTCCAAAATTAGCCATTTTACGATTATTACTTATTAGCCCAAATGTTTTTTTACATAGATTATATTTGGATTTTCCTGATGAACATTCATATTATTCCCAAATGGTAATTATAAAATTTTTGCTTCAAATATTATGCCACATTAACTTTTTTTCCTTATATCATCTAAAATTTCTAGAAAAATGTAAAATAACAAAGGTGATAGCTGGATTGCTATTTCAGTATTATTTTTGTGTCATTTTTAAAGAATAATTTCTGATCAGGATTATGCAGAAACACTTTCCTGTTGATTCAAGTTCCTGATTAGGAACAAAATGTGTTAAAATCTGCAGCTTTTTTTGAATACTGTTGAGCTCTTGTTCCTGTACTAAATGTCTCCAAATTGCTAAATTTGCAAGTTTTTCTTCCCTGCTTATTAAAACTTGTTACTCCTTCTTCCATCTAATATCATCTGTCACAATTCTAATGTAATTACTTCATGCTGTTTCTAAACCCTTTCAAACAATTCTCTGGGTAAAGTGGCTACCTCTTAATGTAGACTCAAGTGCATGAACATTCGAAAGTGATACATGCCCAGATTAATTGTTAACGTTATCCATTTATCTATTATTCTGTTCTTGATGGATGTGATTCTCAGACATGTAATCATCAGACAATTGGAGAGACAATTTTATAAGGGAAGACAATATAGAGGATCCATGCAGATATAGTTGAGAGACATGTACTAGGACCAAGCTTCATCCTACAATATAATTACTTGCACTCTGAAAATGCTCTGCTAAGTTAGAAATAAAGAATAGAGAGAGAATATGTAGACATTCACTCTTTTAAACCCTGCCTACATTTAACAATTTATGAAGAATATTTCTTCTGCCTTCCTTGCTTTCTATATTACACATCATAGCTTATCATAAATGAACTTTCTTTTGCAGTTCACCAAGCTGAGTGTATAGAAAAGAGTAGCTTATAAAAAAGAAAGAGAGACAGGCAGGAGGGGGAAGAAGAGGAAGAGGAGAGGTAAGAGGAAGAAGAAGATGAAGAAAAGGAGGGAGAGAAGGAAAAGGAAGGAGAGGAGATGACAAAGAAAAAGGAAGAGAAGGGAAGGAAGGAAAACAAAAAGAATGGATGAAAGGAAGGAAGGAAGGGAGGAAAAAAACTATATTTTCATTCACTGCACAAAATAAGGTTGGTGACTGTCTATCAATTACCCTGATAAAATTATCCTGGGTAATTTTTGGAAATTATAAAGAATCAACTCAAGGCAGCCCTAGAAAGAGTTATATATAGCTGCACACACGCACACACACAAACAAATAGCAGCCATTAGAAATTAAAGATTGTGTCCCTATGGAGGGAGTTCTTTGGCTCCATTGCCCAAATAATTTATTTAAAATCTTCATATCAGCATCTCTGTTAACCTTTTCTCAGTGGAAGTTTTGAAAAAGGCTTACAAAAGGAATCAATGCTAAATATGAGGACTATTGCAATTTTGTACTTCTCTTCGAAATCTAACAAAATGGGTCTCCAAACAATGAATGTACAGTAGAAACAATGCCAACAGATTTAAACAGCCATCTGGTGTAATTATTCATGTTCCCTAAAAATAGATTGCTTGAAAATGTTCAAAGTTACTTCCTGATAATAATTCAATAGTCTCTCTAACAATACAGACTCACAGAGTGAAAGTAAAGCCACTTACAACAGGAAACTCTAGTTGCTTAATTTTGAGTCCCTGATAATAAAGCACTCAACTCTTAAATCTCAGTGTCATGTTTTACACCCCCAGCTACTTTACCAAGGTTATCCCAACAGTGTCCTTCCAAGCTATCACTGCTGCTGGTGTGGGTGCCAGCTACCACAGAGCATGTGGCTCCCTGATTCCTCTCTGACCATCATAACCTACCCTTTTAAACAACCTCCTGCACTGTTTTGCATTCATCATTCACTCATTCATTCATTCAGCAACACTGAGATTCAAAACAATGCTTTTGTTCAAATAACAGCAATATCACTTTTTTACAATTGAGAAAATTTAAATATCAAAATCGAAGTGGTTTGCCCCTAGTTTCTCAGATAAATAATGATAAAATTCAAAAGAACAGCACAGGTCACCTGACAATTGTTTGCTTATTTCTAAAGTTGTTCTTCTGGTTATTTCAATCTGGGGCCCCACAGTGTGCAGGATCAAGACCTCATTCCTTAATCTGGGCCACTGGACCTCCATGAACAAGGCCCAACCTCACTTTCTCATGTCTATAATTCCAAGATCTCTCCCTTCTGTCCAGGGTAGACTTGACATGAAGCTCTTGGATCCTGAAACAGATAGTGCCATAGCTCAGATTTTGACTATCAGCTCCTGTTCACTGCGCTTGCTCAGGGTTTGAAAGGAAGGAAAAATTTCCCTTATGCATTTAATCACATGGAGGGTATGGTAAGGTAAGTCCCTCCTTCCCATGGGCACCAGTGGATCTCTAGCTCATTGCATTTTGGTTAGATGTAAATGAATGGGGCCCATCCCTCTAGGCATCTGTGTTGCTTGCACGATTGGACTGACCATTTCCCCATGCTTACAGTGGTCTCCATGACACCTGTAGCCCCATTCGTATCCATCCGCCTCACAATTTAGGGAACATGGAGAATCATGCCATCGTGCCATCCCTACTCATTTTCTCTATCATCTATATTTTCAGGGAAGGTCAGTAACCCCGTGGCTCCCAACAATCCAAATTTGACTCAGTATGTCTGTTTTCCTTTTCACTTACATCCCATATGTCTATGAATAATTCTTTATAGCAGCCCAAATAACGACCCCCCCCACAAAAAATATGTCTACACCCTAAACCTTGTAATCAATTAATATTTTACCTTGCATGGCAAAAGAGACTTTGCGAATTTGAGTAAGGTTATGGACTTTGAGATGGGGAGATCACCCTGGATTATATGGGAGAAAACAGTCTAATCATATGAGCCCTTCAGAAGAGACAATTTTCCCAGGTTTGCAGTCAGAGAGATGCAATTCCTGAAGAAGAGGCAGATGAGCTTTAAAGACGGGCTCAACCTGGTGTTGTGGGTTGTTAGATGGAGGGAGGGGATCAGGAGCAAGGATTACAACGCCTTCTAGAAAGCGGTAAGAGGCCTCAACAGACGGGAACAAGGAAACGAGGGCCTCAGCTCAACAACTTCAGGAAACAGTTCTGCCAGCTCTCTGAGTGAGCAAGAAAATAGATTTTCCCCTAGAGCTTCCAGAAAAGTCTGCAGCCTGGTTGACACCTTGATTTTAATACACTGAGACCTGCGTTAGACTTCTGTCCTACATAAGTGTAAAAAAATTTGAGTTATTTTAAGCTGCTAAATTTGTTTGCACAGCAGCAATAGAAAACTGACATACTCTTTGAAGGAGCCTTTTCCAGGTTTGGGGCTATTATTGTGCAATAGGTTCTTCTACAATGGCACATACCAGGTAGTTGCGTGGGATTGGCAGGGTTCACTGCTGGTGCTTCTCTGAACTTAGAGCATGGCGTTCTTTGTGCTCTTGCAATGACATGTGATCTTTGGTTCCAATTCCAGGAAAGTATTATCTTTTTCATGCAAAGCATCCTCAGCACTATCTCCATGTGCCAAAATCTTACCCATCCTAGATCCTCAAAGATCCCTGATAACCTTATATATTCTCTTTCCTATAGACTGTATTGTCTAGATACATATGTTCACTTAAGAAACAGTTTCAAGGAGGATTCACCTCCAAAAGTCCCACAGTGTCCATGGGGTTCATCATAGCTAGGCAATATTTCCTTGTTGATGAATGAGTGAATATTGAAGCAATTCCCTGCTTTCGTATCCCATCCCTCCTCTTCTTAGCTCACACCTCAGTGGAGGTTATCCTCCTTCCCCCTCCACTCAGGAACCTCAATTTCAGTTCCCCAAATGGTTTATTCCTAATATCTCCTCTCCGCTCCTTCTTGCCTCATTTACTACCTCTACCTGTAGTCCTGAAATTTTAATATTTGGAGATAAATTAATAGAAAGTCATACTTACAAAAACAAAACAAAACAAAACAAAAAACAGTGGGTTCCTACTCTAAACAAAGGCTTCATTAAAAATAAAGAAAAAGAAAAGAGAAATGTAAATGGAGTGAACAAAGGTCTTCTGCCTTAGTTTTCATTATTTTTAAAATGTATGCCATATCAACAAAGGTGCATTGCTTTTAGGAGAATTGAGTGAGGTAATGTCTACAAAGAACCTAATGTAAGCACCCCATGCTAGTGTTCTTCTCCAGTATTCACCACTTTTTTCTTGTGCTATAGAAATCAATGATAGACTCCCTTAATTGCTCTAGTGACTTAAAATTGTCACTGGCAGTGGTATGCTTGCAAACCAGCCCTCTGGAGTGAGGGAGTAGAAGATACCCTGCTTTGTAATAATTGCTGATTACTGGGGTATAAATACTCCCACCATGGCTGATTTCAAGCTACCAACATTTGATACCCATTTGGAAATTGACTCCCCATGATCCAGGACAACAGGCTCTAGGACACCACTGGAACTTTTGGAGGGCATTTTAATAGATACAGATATGTATAATCTATTACTTATTTAATCCTCAGATAATAGAGATATTTCTTAAAGCAGACATTGCTGCTCTTTGTACAAAAAAAAGCTCATGAGGAGTTTCTC
Source organism: Cabassous unicinctus (assembly GCA_029593785.1). Lineage (NCBI taxonomy): Eukaryota > Metazoa > Chordata > Mammalia > Cingulata > Chlamyphoridae > Cabassous > Cabassous unicinctus. The sequence continues at coordinate 58,929 of JAQZBX010001616.1, forward strand.
AAGCTATAAGTGGAAACTGGTCTTAGTCTTATTTATTAGTTATAATTCAGAAGCACAATTGTAAATGTATAAGCTGTAAAGAGATATTAAGTAAAAGAAAATGGCTGCCTGCATTGGGCATTGCCAGGAGGGACGCTACTCTGAGAAGGATTTTCCAGAAGACCAAAACAATTAACCTGCAAGGAAATTGAATATGACTGGTAGGATTTGGCCTGAGTGGCTGAGGGAATGATGATAACATTTACTGAGATGGATAAAATGTTTTTGTTTTGTTGTTGTCATTATTGTTTGGGGGAATTGAATCAAAAGTTCTCTTTTGGCTATGTTAATTGTGAGATATCTCTTGGGCAGATACGTGATTCATGGAGTTTCTGGAGCTTAGGTAAAGGAGGATGGATGGAGATTCAAGGTATGAATCCTTAACACACTGTTGTTTTGGAAAGTCATATAATGCAATGAGATCATCAAGGGAATAAAGGGAGAGAGAAAACTGTCTCAAAACATCAAAGATGAGCTCTAGGCTACTCTAAAAGTGCTACCTAGAATAGCTTTAAATACATCAATCAAGCCACACTGAAAAGCAAAATAATAATAATAATAATAAATGAAAGAACAAATTGGGGATGGAGGAAAAGAGCTACTGATGACAGTGCTATATATTCATGAGTTGCTTTGAGGACATCGTCTAATTTAATTTTCATAAGATCAAGATGTGACTTCATTGGCCAGGCTGCTATGACAAATACGAGACAATGGGTTAGCTTAAACAGCAGGAATGTATTGACTCATTGCTTTAAGGCTAGACTAGAGATAGCCAAAATCAAGATACAGTCATGTCTTTCTTTCTCACAGAATCTGCACATTCTGGTCCTGGCAATCCATAGGGTTCCGTGGCTTGTATCTCTGCCTCCCATCACATGGCGATGTCTTCTCCTTTCTCACTTCCTCTCACTTCTGTGACTTCTGTGTTCTCCTTATAAGGACTCCAGCAATATGGAATAAGATCGACCCTGACAGTTGGGCCTGCACCTCAACTAAAAATAACATCTTCACATGCACACGCAAGTGGATTAAGATGAAGTACATGTGCTTGTGGATTAAGACAAAGTAGGATCCAACACAGAGGACGTAGAAAGAGGAGCTAGGGTACTAGAAGGAAAACTAAATGAAGAAGATATTTCAAGAAAAGGAAGGGTTCGTTTCTATCCAATGCTGCTCACAGGTCAACTAAGATTCCCTGCATTTTCTTAGATACTACATCTGATAGATTAATCTACCCATTTGTCCAACTTTAAAATAGATCCAGAATCTTCCCGCTTTTCACTACCTCTACCACAACCTCCTGGGTTCAAGTTACCATCATCACAAGCCCGTATTGCTCTACCTGCTTTCTGCCTCTGGTCTTAAGCTCCTGTGTTCTATTTTCAACACAACAGCCAGAGCTCTTTTTAAACAGATCCAGATCATGTCATGTCACTTCTCTGCACACAGTTCTGCAGTGGATTGCCATCTCTTAAAGGCCAACATCTTGCGATGGCCTTCCTGGCCCTGCATGGCCTCTGACCCTCCCTTCTGTGATCTCAACTACCCTCATTCTTGAGGTCATCTCATTTCATCTGTGCTTTCCTGCTGGTCCCTCTCCTGGGAAATTTTTTCACCCAGATAGAACAGGGCTAAATCACCCCTCCTTCTCAGAAAGTAAGTCCATTTGCTATTGCAACAGCACCTCCCTACCACAACCCCTACTTCTCCACTCCCTAATCCTCTTATCAACCATTCATATCATCACCAGTATTTATCTCTGTCTGACATTGTATTTAGCATACTTTTTTTATTGTTTGCCCCCACCCCCACACCTAGAGAATATAAATTATATTCTAAGAAGTCAGGAATTTTGATGAATATGTGGTCCCCAGCTCTTAAAGGAGTCCCTGGCAAACGGAAGGGCCTTAAAGAATAGATGGATGCATTAATGAATTTGCAAGGCCTGATGTAAGCAACGTCCTTACCTGAGCACAATTACTTTTGAAAATGCAGTATGCTTGTGGATTTTGGTTTGATCCAGTTTGCAATCATCTGAGTGAATGAGTTTCCTTTTGGAAGCAATTGGATAAGCCATCAGCTACTTTGGGGATATTTTTATCAGCTCTGAAAGCAAGTTTTGCCATTCATCAGCTGTTTGCAGGAGAACTGAGCAGACCTCTCTGTGCTCAGCATTAGAATCCCCTCTCTCCTCCCTCCCTCATTCCCCTCTCCTCCATCCTAAGAGAGTTGCAGTTCTGGGAGGATCTCTTGCCTGCTGCAAAGCACCCTCTTACAGAGCTGTGCCATCTGCAGAGGGAAAGGTCACATTCAGTTACTTATTATTCCAATGTGCATCTACTTCATCTCTTTTTTCTCCTTCGCTTTTTTCTTCCCTTGACCCGAGTTAATCCACTCATTATCTGCCTCTCACTTGGATCAAATCCCTCTTCAACTTTACTTCTTATTCTGGCCCTGCCTTTGCCAGCCTCCCCAGGGACTTAGTAAGAGCCAATGCTTAAAGACCACTCTCTCAGGCCCAGGTCCAACTGGCAGTCAAAGAACAAAGAAGAGTGAATTACTTTCCAATGAAACAGCACTGCTGAGAGTCCTGCTACTAAGGATGCAGCCTCTTGTCTGCTGAAATCTAAGCCCTTTAGGAAGGAGCCAGAGTAAGAACGAATATTTGTTGAAATTTGCTTTGTGCCCAAGACAGTGCACAAATATAGTGCACAAAAACTATATTTTATCTTGATTAATTGTTGCATGCATCCCAAAAGTTAAGTAAAATCATTATCATGCAAAATGTCACATATTAAAAAGGAAATAAGATTATGGAACTTCCCTGCTCAAAACCCTTCAGTGACTTCCCATCATACATAGACTAGAATCTGAAGGCATAACCGTGGTCAGCAGGGCCTGCACATATGCCACTCCGCTTGCCACTCCCCAAACCCCACAATCTAGCGATGGCTCCTCAAGACCATAGAGACTGTGAATTTGCCACTGCTTCTGCTTCTCGTTCCCCCCACGTGGCTCACTGTCTGTCTTCATTCAAGTCTCACTTGAGCATCATCTTTTCAGAAAGACATTAGTTTACTACTCTACAAAGTACCTGCCAAGTCTGGAAACGGGAAAATGCATAATCTATGGTTTATTAACATTACTTTTCAACATGGGATAAAATATTAATATTTGGATTTCCAGACTTTATAACCACCTTGTATTTAAATTAAATACCCTCTCTAATTTCCTTCCCTGCTTTATTTTTATATATTCTTATATTTTAAATGTACTTTTAAATTATTTATGTGTGCCATGAGAACATCTGTTCCCTCAGGGTAAGGCCAGCTTCTCTGGGTCTAGAAAAATGCTGGCACAAAATTGTTGTCAGGTAAAAATGGTTAATTAGATGAACTGAGTAAACGGAAGTAAGAAAGGTTACATAACTAATTCAAAGTCAAAAAGCTCCAATACAATTTAGACAAAATTTGGATTAAAATCTGATTCAGGGCTTATACTTCTTCCACTACTCCTGATTGAACTCCCTTTCTTGTTTTGTAGCCATATGAAACTAAAATTGGTTTGGGGGTTGGAAGGGATATTGAGCACTGAACATATTACCAGGCCACTGCAAAACAAACAAAAGCAGCCATGCAATCTGGCAGAAGGCGAAATGTCAAATGCAGGGTAGGAGCATAGACTCAGAAATCCCAGAGAACCATGTCCATTGCTGCCTCTTCCACTTTAGAGCTCTTTGAACATGGGTAATTTCCCTGAGCTTCACTCTCCTAAGTTGCACATTGAAAATACCAGTAATCTGTAAAATGGTCCAAATATACATCAAGGTTCTTAGATTCCATCTGAAACCAACTCTGAGTTGATGCCAACTCTGATCTTGACCAAGTTATTTAAATGTGCTAGCCTGCTGTTTTATTTCCCTGGGCTGCTCAGACAAATACCATGGAATGGGGTGGGCTAAACAATGAGAATTCATTTGCTCATGGCTTAAGGCTTGGAAAGTCAAGGTATCATCAAGGTGATGCTTTCTTCTCAAAGACTGTGGCATTCTGGGTCTGTCTACTGGAGATCCTTGGTTCTTAGCTTTTCTGTCACATGGTAAGTCACATGACAGCTTCTCCTGATCTGTCCCTTCTCTTCTAGGTTCTGTTGATATTAAGATTCTTGCTTCCTGTGTTTTTCTCTCTGTCTGTCTGAATTTCACTCCATTTATAAAGGGCTCCAGTAATAGTATTAAGACCCATCCAGACTGAGGTAAACCACACCTTAACTGAAGTAACCTTTTCATAAGTTCCTACTTACAATGGGTTGACACCCACAAGAATCAATTAAACATATGAACATGTTTATCTGACTTACACACACTTCAAACCACCACACTCTATGCTCTGGATCTCCAAAAGGCATGTTCTTTCTAAATACAAAGTACATGCATTCCATCACAACATTCCCAGATCATTAAGTCATTTCAGAAACAATGCATAGTGCAAAATCTCATCGAAATCAGTTATGCATGTGATCTGTCCTGGAGCACAATCCCCCTCTATCTGTGGACCTGTGAAACCTAGAGAATAAGTTATCTTCTTTCAATATACAATAGAGGGACAAGCATAGGATAAACATTTTCATTCCCATAGGGAAAAATTGGAAAGAAAACAGGGCTCATGAGTTCAGGGCTCATGGGTCTCAAATAATTCCAAAATTCAGCAGGGCAAATTCCATTAGATTTAAAGATCTGAGAGTCATCTATGAATTGATATTTTGTCCTCTGGGACTGATGAAGTGGCAGTCCTACCCCTTTCAAGTGCTTGTGCTGTGGCCATGCTCTCCCCCAAGCAGTGGGGTAAAGAAGCCACATTCTCCATGAAAGTCAGAGTACAGGCCCCACCATCCCTGAGCATTGGGGTAGCCACACTTCCTGAACAATGGGGCAGAAGGCCCACCCTTTTCAATCACCAGGGCAGACGTGCCTTTTCCACACACATGGGTGGGCCCGTCTCTTGGCCCAAGGAGATATGTTTGGTACAAACATCAACTTCCAGGGTTCTGCCCTTGAAGCCATCCTTCCTTAAATTTGTCCCTTCTCTGCCCTTTGTAATACAGTTTGGCAGAGATTCCACTCATATACATCTCTCAAAAAAACTTGTCAGTTTTGTATATAGTTCACAAAGATCCAAACCATCAGACAGTGGGACTTTCCACAGATGCTTCCTGGATAACTGCATTTGAAATTCTGCCTGCCATGGAAATTACTGACTAGATCCATGCTCAGTTAAGCCCTCACATGGAGCACTATTCTCTGGGTACTAGCTTTCCAGAAGCTCAGAATTTTCTAAACCATCAATTCTGATTTCCTGGAGTTCAGCTCTCAGCTTATCCATTTTCTCTCTCATTTCTCTGAAAGCTGGAAGGAAACTAGGCTGCACTTTCCACACTTAGCCTGGAAATTTCCTCAGCTAAATTTATTAAGTTCATCACTTTCAATTTCTGCCTTCCATACTACAATCAGAATTCATTTTTCCAATTTGTGTGTAACACACTGTAAAACAAGGATTGCCTTTCCTCCAGTTTCCAATACCACATTTATCATTTCCTTCTAAGACCTCCTCAGAAGTACCTTCAGAATCCATATTTCTACCAACAGTCTCTTCAAACCAACCTATGCCTTTTCTATCAAGCACCTCACAATATTTTCAACCTCTACCCATTACCCAATTCCAAAGCTGTTTCTACATTTTGGTATTTGCAATAGCAGCACCCGCTGCTGGTACCAAAATCTGTTTTAGTATCCTGGGTTGCTTAAGTAAATATGATGAAATGGGACCAGATAAACAGGGGGAATTTATTCGCTCATGGTTTAAGGCTGGTGAAATGTCCTAATCAAGGCATCAACAAGGCAAGGCTTTCTTATCACAGATGGTGGTGTCCTGGGGCTGGCTGCTGGCAATTTTTTTGTCCTCATCTTGACACATAGAAAGGCACATAGCAGCATCTGCTGGTTTCTCCTTTCTATTCCACCTTCCATTGATACTCAGCTTCTTGATTCCTGTGGCTTTCTCTCTATCCATATTTCACTCCACTTAATAAAGGGCTCCAATAATAGGATTAAAATCCAACTAGATTGAGGTGGGCCACACCTTAATTGAAGTAACCTCATCAAACGGTCCTACTTACTATGGGTTCATACCCACAGGAATGCATTAAATTTTGAACATCTTTTTCTGGAATACATACAGCTTCAAACCACCATACCTGCTAACTCAAATTTCTAAACTCCATGTCAGTTAGGAATAAAAATAGTATCTTTACCGTAGGATAATTTTGAGGTTACTCACATAAACGCCTTAAGACCACATTCAATATATTCAGATAATTGCTCCTACTAATTTTTAGTTTCTTCTCCCCCTCTTCTTCCTCCATTTTCTCTTCCTTCTCTTCCTCCTCCCTCTTCTCCTTCTCCCTCTTATTTTTCTTCTCCTTTTTCTTCTTTTTCTTTTTTTTTCTTCTCCTTTTCTTCCTATCATCACCATCATCATCATCATCACTCTTATTATTTGTAACAGTAGTTGTAGTAATAGAGATAAAATAGTGATCCTTTTTCACCAAATGACAGTATTTCATAAAGACAGAACTATATCATATGTATACTTTATGTTTATTGCTCTACTAGGAGGTTTATAAGCACTGCTAGGTGCTTACTGTAATGGCATAAAAAAATTGTTTGGCATCTCATCATCTTGTCCAGTTTAGTCATGAGTTCCCCTTTTGTGTGACCACCCCAACTAGCCTTGTGCAGGGTGTAACTGTAATTAGCAAGGCTTGCACCTCCATATGGTTTGGATGAAAAAGCCACCCTTAGTGTCCTTGTTTGATTCTTTTGTGTACCCCAGAAAATTATGTTCTTAAGCCAACCCATTCCTGTGTATGTAAGCCTCTTGTATTATTGTATGTGGAACATTTTGGTTAAATTCAGTTAAGCGTGCTTTTGATTAGATCACTTTGGTTAAGGACGTTTGATTAGATTGCAGGGCCTAGGTTGAGTCCTAATCCTTTCACTGGAGTCATATATTAACAGAGAAGAGGACAGAGAGAGAGAGAGAGATGTTATTTTACCCCTGCCATGTGAGAGAGGATTCCAGGATTGCCTGCAGCTCAGCGGCTGAGAGAGAGAGAGAGAGTCCTGAAGGCTAAGAGATGAGACGGCAACCATTATGCCCTGCCATGTGCTTGATCACCCACAGGTAAGCTCCAAGTAAAAGCATCTTTAAAGGATGCCACCATGTGCCTGATCACTCACAGCTGCAACTTGGTGAGACAGCATCTCTTGATGATGCCTTGATTTGGACATTTGCACAGCCTTGGAAGTGTAAGCTTCTACGCTAATAAATTCCTATTATAAAAGCCAATTCATTTCTGATCATTTGCATCTGCAGCCTGTGGCAAACTAAAACACTTAGCTATTCCAAATGGCCTAGACACTTTTTCTCCAAATGGCCTTGCTGCTTCTTTCTAAACAGCTTTGCTTCTTCTGCCCTTTCACACCACATAATTTACTAACAAGGCATGTATCTGCATATGGCTTAGATGATAAGCACTAACCTCATTTCTCCAAGTGGCTCTTGCCATTTTTGCTTTCCTGTCGAGTAGGTTAAAACTGTCAATATCCACAGGAAAGCTCTAGTCCACCCCTAAAGGCCACAATAAAGGCAAGATTCCAGGAGCTACGGGTGCTCTTCTCTCCCCCTCCTCCACTGATCTTCACTGAAGTCTGAGTTAGACAAGCCCAGGGACTCTCCGTACCCTCATTCTCCCCTCTTCCCCTCCGGGCCCTTGGAGCTAACAAAGCAATTGTTTCATGCTTGCTAGGCTGCCTGGCTATAACAAACAAAACACAAATATTTGTGAGTTGGTTAATAGGAAACAATTAAAATAAAGTAAATGAGGCTTTTTTATGTGGCATAGTATCATTTGTTATCAAGGCATATACTAGGAAATTTTAGTTGATGTTCAAAAATAAGTGGTGACCCTGATTTTCAGGTTTTCAAAGCACTGGTGACCATATGTTGATCCTCACAACAGCTCTGCCTGGTAGGCAGGTGGACAGTCATTTTATGCTTTGCCTCCACAAAGGTCTGTACGCTCCTTTCTACGAGTCTTACTATTGTCTTCCTTATTCCATATTTCTCTGTTTACTTTTTTTATTCATGTGCTATGTTTTATTCAATATGTATTTAGGTTTAATACATTTAATAAAAACAAGTGCTTGACACGAGGGATCTAAAGAGGAATTAGCACAGGCTTTGGAGCAGGGAAGATTGCCTTGTGGGAGAGACAGGTGCTCAGGCTGACTCTGCCTCCTGCATGTACCCTGGATCAATACAGGATTGCGACCAGAAAACCCTCCCTGACTCAGGCCCCATCTATGGATTCACTGGAAATCCAGGCCCAAATATTCTTAGCCCAAATTACTCAGGACCACAGGTGCTATGCTATACAACTGGGAAAAGTTTTGTTCAGAACAGGCTAAGCAAGGCACAGGTCAGGGCACCTTGTACCAATCCTTAAATCCAATTCCAGGAACAGTTCCTGAAAGTAGCAGCTCATTGGAGCACAAGGCTGCTATTTGGAAATCAGTTGTCTAACCAAATGGAGATGGAAATATAGGAGTAAAGAGGAATTTAAAGATTGGTTCTTTCAATGATACTGGAAAATTAGAGGTAGAATTATTCTTCAAGGTAAATTAAGCATAGATTCTGTTTTCACACATTTTCCTACCACAAATTCACCTTGGATTTATCTTTGCTGATATAGAGATTATAAGCATTCCCTGTAACAGAAGTACTTAGATTGTTAGTTCTCCTGGGCTGATGGTACAAGCAAAACTCGAATTGCTTTTCCAAATTCTTAAAAAAGCGTTCTTACACAGTGAGTCCATTATCACCCTTTGGAGTCTGTATCTTTGGCTTAAAATTTGGGACTTTTTGAGTATGTGTGTACTTGTGGTACGTTTTTCCACCTATCAGTGCCTCATCTGAAATGTCTCAGCAGCTTAATGGAATGGAGATTGAGGGAAGCCACTGAAACAGAATCCAGGAAAATAATGAGGATTGAAGCCAGTGACAATGGGCTGGGACAGATTTTTGTTCTTCTCCTGAAGATGCTAATATCTGCATATTGGAAATATTTAAGGGGTTTCAATAAGCAGATACCTATCTTCTGTGTGTTGGCAATTGCCTATGACTACCCTCAGACATCGTTATGTCATGGTATCTGCCTTAAAGATCATTGATTTTCCCTACAATATTGTGAAATTTGTATGAGTATACTATTTTACAAAAGATGAAACAAGAGGCTCTGGGAGCTTTAAAAAAATTACCCAAGTTTTCAGAAGATGCAATGTGGCCAAATCTAGATTCAAAGCCTGTGCTTTCCTCACTATGAACTATGAGAAATGTTGTCATTTATTTGCAATCTGTGGTAGACAGTTTACAAGAGGGCCCCAAAGGACCCTTGCCTACCTGCCTGCTGGTATTCATACCTTCCTGAAATCCCCTCCTCTGAATGTGGGCCCTTGTGTAATTCCCTCCACTTAGTGAGTAGCTTCTAATGTATGGACTACAGTGCAAGGCGCAAAGTGGCATAAATGATGGCTCCTCACCTCAAACATTTGGTTATAAAAGACTGGTTCCCATGCTAGTTGCTTTCTCTTGCTCTCTCTGGATCACTTGCTCTGGAGAAAGTCAGTTGCTCTCGCCTTGCTCTGTGGAGAGGTCCACGTGGATCTTCTGAAGTTTCTGCCAACAATGTGAGAGAGCTCAGAAAGATCTTCCAAGGCCTGCCAACAGCCATTCCCAAATTCCTGATCTGCAGAAATTGTCAAATTATAAATGTTTGTTCCCAGGGGGTAAGTTGCTACACAGCAATAGACAACTAATATATGATATTCAATATCACTCTAGAAACTAGCTTTTAAGTGTCATTTAATAATATGTGTCATTTCCCAAGAACTTAGTCATTATAAAATATACAAAAGACCTGTGAAGGATGAACATAGGAAAGGTTTACAGGCAAAACAATTTCACTTATCATAAAATATGACATAGCGATAAGTATGGTTTCTATGAATCATGACATGTGTTAGCACTCACTGTTAGATTTCCAGTTAAAGACTGTTTATTTAACATGATGATAGCAGAATTAAAAGATAGGAGTGGATGGCAGATCGTTTTGGGAAATTAAAAAGTAAAAAAAAAAAGACTTTGGGAAAACATATGTGATGGAGATGTGGGAGTGGGTATTAAAGAAAAGGTAAGTATTAAGAATATTGCTATAATGTTGAGCTGAAGGTGCCTGGAAATATGGATTTTAGATATAATTTCAAGCTAATTATGATAAAACTAGAATGAATGAGATGCATCAATAATTAGAGCATGGCCAACCTCTCTTTCATTTCCCAAACTGTGTCTGACTTCTGTGGTACCTCTCTGTGCCTATTTATCTTCCAAGAAGCCTAGATTTTAAGTAACATTTTATGGATTAAATAAAGTGTGTCCTTTCCAAGAATTTAGTCATTTCTAATACACATCCAATCCCTGTGCAGGGGTGACTATCTCCACATTACAGACGTTATGACTCTATGCATTTAAGAGGAATAACAATTGATGATCTGATTTATGTAGATAAAGACAAATTTTAATGGTGACTTTTTAATTTCTAATTAGCGGTTGTTAATCTCATGCATATTTATTTAAAGGGTAGGATGAAAAGCTTATTAATTTACTTCAAACAAGGCTTATTTCTGTCTTGGAAATCGCTGCTTCTCTTCCAAGCTCTAACACAGCTGAAGTCTTCAAGTAAATAAAAACTGAATTGCTGTCTCCTGGCTGTCGTACACCATTCCCCTCGCCATACAAATTTAGTCAACAGAGTGCCAGATCCAAAGCCCTACAACCACCACCAAGGTAAAGATTTTGAAATAAGGAAGTCCCTGGCTGGAACTATGTCTGGACATGGTTATCCAAGCCGACTTAACCATTTCATCTTGACAGTTGCCCCAATCAAATCAATCCTGTGATGATCTCCTTGATTTGTGAAGCAATTGTTATTCTTAGCTCAACTGGACATTTTTATAATATTATTTTAAACTATAATGGAATGTCCCACAGGATGTAAAAATGGGGAAGGGAAGATTAATTAACTTGAACTCAATGGAGACTCTGAATTGAATATACCCTCATATGCTTCTTTATTCACTTCTATTGTAGAAATTTTTCATCATTGTATTCTCAAGACATAGAGTAATCCTTGGCACATAGTAGGTGTTCTGAAAATATTCTTTAAATAATTGTTACTTGCTTTATTTTGCTCCCAAGAGCTGATGATATAACAAGCGATCAATAAATATTTCTGAAATAATTATTTTTATGTTAAAAGAAAAACACATTGGTAATTCCAAGAAAATAAGGAATTTCCAGTTTGCTTAAAATATTCACTTTTCTCTATTTTTATGGACCAACACTCTTTATTAGCTCACCTTCCACTTACTACTTCATGATTTGAGGTTTGTTTTTGCCAAAAGTCTTAGGAGTTATCTCCAAGGGAGTCTCTTAATACTAAGTAAAGAAGTACTCTGACAAGCTTGAGAGAGATATTTCCATAGTCCCTATTATTGTTAGTGATTCTCCTTGTTATTTAGCCTGTTTTATATTTCTCTGTCAGTTATATGTCATGTGTTCTGAATTATGCAAGCAAGATTTCACAGAAGCACATATAACAATAGGAGACTTCCAAAAAACTGCTCATACTCTGCAGCTGATTTGTTATTTAAACTGAGCCCACTAGAAAATATCATTTGTATTTTCCCTCTTAGTTTTATGGTTTCCCTGGCATTCCTGCAGCACCAACAGATTTCTTTGAAATGTAAGACTATTGCTATAGAAGAAAAATAGCCATAATATTTAAGTTCACGCAAATAATGCTTCATTTCAAAGTTATATCAGAATAAATATATTTTTCATAATGGTTAAAAACCATGACTGGTATGTCACTTGAAACGTAGGAAAATAATTAATAATCTTTCAGCACCTTGAGCCCAAGGGTATTTGACAATTTTTCTCCTCTGGTTTGAATGTGAAGTCTAAAATTTGGAACAGAATAGGGCTGAATGCTATCAGAACTCAAAGAACAGGTGTTCATCAAGCTTAAAAGAGCAAAACAAAGTAAAGTATAGCTTTTCTCAGCACTTGTGGAAAATCCAAGACTTGCATTTCATACATCTGTACAATAACAATGGATTATGTTTCAAAATAATTTGTTCATTTTTTGGAGGGGAACAAAAAAGAAAAAAATGGGATAGAGCTTTAGATCTGTCCTTTTAGAGGGTCCCACAGCTGAAGTTGGGATGGGGTAAGTGTGGGTGGATAATGATTTGCATATTTTAATGGACTTGCCAAGTAAAATGTCCATGGACTTTGGTGATGAGTATTTAATTAGCAGAATGAATACATTCAGATGGTAAATTTTCTGGCCCAAGACCATTTCTGTTTTCTCCTGTCTTTCACAAAGCTCAATGATTGTTTTATGAAGAAACAATTTGTTTCAAAATCACAAAGGACACAGTGCTAAACTTCCATCTGTCAGCCTCTGTCTTCCATAGCCAGGCTCATCTGTAGGTATGGAAAAGTTTTACCTACCTCCTCAGCTGCACCTAGAGCCTAAGATGACCCTCACCAAGGCTTAAAGAGAATCTGGAGCACCACATAGTCAGTGTTTGGAACCTGAGGTTTGTTTGGTTTCAGGACTTTCCTTACACTATCCACCTTTGGTTTAAAATCTCTAATTTAAATTTTAGATCACTGGAGGTTGTTAGTTACAGCATGGAGAACTTGTCAAAACTGATGAAGACAGTACTTATTTCAGCTTTACCTGGGATTTGTAAGTACTCTTTGTCAAATTATGAAACACATCTCAACATTGGTAATAGCACCTTCAAATTTGATTATCAGATGGTGGAGTAGGAAGCTCCCAGAATCAGTGCTTCCATTGGAACAACTATAAAGCAGGAAGAACTGTCTGAATCAACTATTTGAAATCTCCAGAGTTCAGAAGGATACTGTACAGCATCTGGGGAAGAGCAGGGGGAAAAAACTAATATTTACAGTAAATATCAGTAATTGTGCTCCTCAAGCTGTGTTACCATTACTCAGAGCCCACTCTTAGGGCAGGTAGCAGTAGGATTGGTCCCTGGCACAGCTTGCTGGTGCCAGAGAGGGACATAAAAATCCAAGTTTCCCAAGATCTGGGGAAAAGGGAGGTATGGCCCGATCGCTGATCACTGCATTTGATTAGCTACTTCGGATTGCTGGGGGCCCAGCTCTGAGGGTGGCCATTGTTCCAACGCACCCCAAACAAAAGTGGCGGAGGAGAATGACTAATATTAATAATGCATGTTTAAGAATGCTCTTCAATGAAGCAGATCAAGTATATGTTAATGTTACAAGATGTTAGTAGTTGGGTGATATCTGAGATAGAATGTACCTAAGCCAAACTATGGACTGTAGTGAAGAGTAATATATTAATATTTTTTCATCAATTTAAAATAGAAAGAGAATTATCATAAGTGACAGAAACCAGACCCAAGGTACTGTATATGACAGAAATCAGACACAAAGTACTGTAAATTGTTTGAATCCATTTATATAAAAAGTAAATATAAATGAATTTATATAGATGGAATTAGATTAGCACATATGTATGTCAGGAAATGGGTAGAGAAATTGAAAGGTAACAGTTAAGGGGTAGGGGATTTGTCTTTTTGGAGTGATGAAATTGCTCTAATATTTATTGTGGTGATGAAGGCACAACTCTGTGATTATACCATAACCCACTGAATATACACTTTACATGGATTGTATGGTATATCAATATATCTCAATAGAATTTCTTTAAAACAATGGATAGAACATCTAGACAGAAGATAAATAAGAAAATAGAAGACTTCAATGATACTCTAAACAACTAATCCTAACAGACATATATAAGACACTTTACCCTATAACAACAGAATACACATTCTACTTGGGTACCCATGTTTCATTCTCCAGGAGAGATCATATCTCAGATCACAAAACAAGTCATAATAAAGTTTAAAATATTGAAAGCATACAATGTATCTTCTCTGGCCATAATAGAATGAAGAGAGAAATCAATAACTGAGGGGAAAATGGAAAATATGTGGATATTAAACAACATACACTTAAATATCTAATGGGTTAAAGAGGAATTTACAAGGGAAATTACTAATTCTCTTGAGACTAATAAAAATAAAAATACACAATATCAAAACATATGGGATGCAACAAAGGGAGTGCCAAGAAGGACATTTATAATTCTAAATTTTTACATTTAAAAACAAGAAAGAGCCCAAATCTGAGCCCTAACCTCAAAACTAGAAGAAATATAAAAAGAGAAAACTAAACCCAAAGTGAGCAGATGGAAGGAAAAAACAAAGATTCAAGTGGAGATAAATGAAGTAGAGAATAAAAAACAAACAAAGCAACAAACAAAAAAAACAGAGAGAATCATTAAACCAAAAGTTGGTTCTTTGAATTGATAAATAAAATAGACAAACTTTTAGCTAGACTGACAATGAAAAAAAAAGAGAGTAGACACAATTAAGTCAGAAATGAAAAGGGGGACATTACTGTAATCCCCATTAAAATAGAAAGGACTATAAGAAGATATTATGAATAACTGTATATCAACAAATTAAATATCCCAGATGAAATAGACTAATTCCTTAAAATGCACACACACACACACACACACACACAATGCTTACACAGACTCAAGAAAAAATAGAAGAGCTGAATAAACCAATAACTAGTAAAGAGACTGAATCAGTAATCAGAAACCTCCCAACAGGGGAATTTTATTAAAAAATTAAAGGAACACTCCCTAATTCATACTATGAAGAAAACGTCACCATCATACCAAAGCCAGATAAAGATATCACAAACAAAGACAATCATAGACCATTATCTCCTATGAATATAGATGTAAAAATTTTCAACAAAATACAAGCAAACTCTGTCCAAAAGCACTTTAAAAGAACTATACACCATTATCAGGTGGGTTTTATTCCAGGTATGCAAGGATGGTTCAACATAAGAAACCCAATTAATGTAAAATACCATATCAACAAAATGAAGGAGGAAAAACATGATCCTATCTCTTAATTCAGAAAAGATATTTGAAAAAATCCAGCACCACTTTTTTTTTTTTAATTGACTTTATTTTTTGCTGTACAGTTCTATGAGTCCCCCCACACCTCACTTGCTGGGTGATCTTCTATGTCTGTTTTGTGCCTTCTCTTCTCATTTTTCTCCTCCAGGCTTCACTGAGACGATCCCAGGGATCTCCGATGTGGGAGAGAGGTACCCTGTCACTTGCACCACCTCAGTTCCTGGTTTCTGACACATCTCACCTTGACTCTCCCCTGCATCTCTCTTTTGTTGCATCATCATCTTGCTGCATGGCTTGCCACGTGTTCGCATGGGTCTAGCTCGACTGCTCGCCTTTTTACCAGGAGGTCCCAGGGGATCTAACCCAGGTCCTCCCATATGATATAGACAGACGCTCAACCACTTGAGCCACCTCCGCTTCCTGGGCACCACTTCTTGATTAAAAACAAACCAAAACACTTAGAAAGCTAGTAATACAAGGATACTTCCTCAACATGATAAAGGACATACATGAAAAACCCACAATTAAGATTATACCTAATGGTGAAAGAGTGGAAATTTTCCCTCTAAGATGGGGAACAAGACAAAGACGCCCATTATCACCATTGTTACTCATCATTGTTCAGGAAGTTCTAGCCAGAGCAATTAGGCAAGGAAAAGAAATAACCAGCAAATTGGAAATGAAGAAGTAAAACCTCCCCTATTTGCAGATGACATGATCCTATATACAGAAAATCCAGAAGAATTCACCACAAAGTCCCTAGAACTAATAAATAATTTCAGCAAAGTGTCTGGGTACAATATCAACACCACAAAATCAGTAATATTTCTATATACTAGTAATGAACAATTGGAAAAATAAATTTTAAAAATCCATTTACAATAACAACAAAAGGAATCCAATAGCTAAGAATAAATCTGGCCAAGGACGTGGAGGATTTGGACACAGAAAACCACATAACACTGCTAAAAGAAATCAGAGAAGACTGAAATAAATGGAAGGACATTCTGTGTTCATGGAAGATTAAATTTTGGCATGATGTCAATTCTACCCAAAGTGATTTATCAATTCAATGCACTTCCAATCAAAATTCCAACAACCTTCTTTACAGAAATGGAAAAGTCTATTATTAAATTTATATGGAATGGTAAGGGGGCCTGAATAGCCAAAGCAATCTGAAAAAGAAGAGAAGTTGGAGGACTTGCATTCCCCAATATTAAAGCTTATTAAAAAGCCACAGTAATCAAAATAGCATGTTACTGGCACAAGGATAGACACACAGACAAATGGAATTGAATTAGGATTGCAGAAATAAACCCTTACATTTATGGCCAACTGATTTTTGAAAAGGGGGCAAAGACCACTAAATTGGAAAAGAATAGTCTCATCAACAAATGATTTTGGTAAAGCTGGATTTTCATATGCAAAAGAATGAAGTGAAGGGAAGCGGATGTGGCTCAGGCGACTGAGCTCCTGCCTACCACATGGGAGGTCCGTGGTTTGGTCCCCAATGCCTCCTAAAGAAGACAGTGAGCTGGCATGACAGACAGGCATGGTAAGCTGACACAACAAGATGATGCAAGAAGAGACACAAGAAGAAAAATATAATGAGAGACACAACAAAAAGCAGGGAGCAGAGGTTCCTGGTGCCTCCTAAAGAAAACGAGCAAGACAGTGAGCTAATGCAACAGGCAGGCGTGGCAAGCTGACACAACAAGATGATGCAACAAGATACACAAGAAGAAAAAAACATGAGATACAGGTAGCAGTTTTATATAGTTAAAAATTCCAAAAACAGATATTGGATTATGTTTGTAAACTGGTCTGTTCCTCTGGATGTGATTAAATTATGATTAGGGCTTTGATTGGGTCACGTCAGTAGGGCATCCCTTGGTGGGTGGGGATTGAGATAAAAGACATGGCAAAGGACAGAGTTGGAGTACTGATGCGGAATTTTAATTCTGGAGCCCAGGGAAGTAAGCACACAGAGGAGCTTGGTCGTGAGGAAGGAGAGAAGGCCCCAGGAAAAGAGTCGAGCCATTCGCCTAACAGTCTAAAGCTGGCCTTGTGGAGAGAAGCAAGCCTAAACCCGGGGAGAGGCAAGCCCTGGAAACAGAAGAACTCAGGAAGCCTGAACCCTGGCAGACATCGTCAACCATCTTGCTCCAACACATGGCCATAGACTTTGGTGAGGGAAGTAGCTTATGCTTTATGGCCTGGTAACTGTAAGCTTTTACCCCAAATAAATACCCTTTTATAAATGCCAACAAATTTCTGGCATTTTGCATCAGCACCCCTTTGACTGACTAATACAACACACAACAAACCAGGGAATGGAGGTGGCTCAAGCGGTTAGGTGCCTCCCTCCCACATCGGAGGTCCCAGGTTCAATCCCCAGTGCCTCCTAAAGACACAGCACACAGCAAATGCGAACAACAAGGGGGTGGGGAGAAATAAGTAAATACATAAAATAAAAATCTTAAAGAAAAAAGAAAAAAGAATGAAGATGGACCCCAACCTCATACCACGTACAAAAATCAACTCCAAATGGAATTAATTCCTAAATATAAGAGCCAGAACTCTCAAACTCCTAGAAGAAAACAATGGGAAGCATCTTCAGGACCTTGTGTTAGGCAACGGTTTCTTAGACTTTTCATCCAAAGCATAAGAAATTAAAGAAAAAAAATACATATGTGGAATCTCATCAAAATAAAAATGTTTGTGCATCAAAGGACTTTATTGTTAAAGTAAAAGGACAACCTACACAATGGGAGAAAATAATTGGAAACCATATATCTAATAATGGTTTAATATTCAGAATATATATAAATCCTTCAACTTAACAACGAAAAGACAAACAACCTGATTAAATGATGGGCCGGAAGACTTGAATAGACCTTCCTCCAAAGAAGATATACAAATAGCCAAAAAGCATGTGATAAGATATTTACATAAATAGCTGCTAGGGAAATGCAAATCAAAAGTACTATGAGATACCATTCCATACCCACTAGAATGGCTACTAACAACAACCAACAACAGGAACAACAACACAAAAAAAATGGAAAATTGCAAGCGTTAGAGAGGATGTAGAGAAATCGGAACACTCAGTTATTGTTGGTGGGAATGGAAAATGGGGACTCCACGATGAAAGACATTTTAGCTGTTCCTCACCAAGTTAAGTATAGAATTAAAAGACCCTGTGACCCAAATTCTAGGTATATACCGGAAAGTGATTGAAAACATGTACTCATACAGATAATTCCACACCAGTGTTTATAGCAACATTATTCACCATAGCCAAAGGATGGATGCATCCCAAGTGTCCTTCAAATGATGAATGGATAAATCAAATGTGGTATATATACTCAATGGAATATTACTCAGCTGTAAAAAGGAATGAAGTTCTGATTCATGAAATAACATAGATGAACTTTAAAGCCTTAAAAACATTATATTGAGTGAAATAAGACAGTCACAAATACAGTGTGATCTCACTGATATGAAATAATTATAATAAGCTAGTTTGTAGAGTCAAAATCTAGAATATAGGTTACCAGGGAATGGGCTGGAATAGGGAATAGGGATTTAAGGCTTAACATATACAGAATTTTCTATTTGGAACAATGGAAAGCCAATATTTTAAACATAATTAACAGCATTGAATTATATATTTGAATGCAGTTAAAAGGGAATATTTTAGATTGTATATATGTTTCTAAAATAAAATTATTTTAAAAATCCATGGGCTCTCTCTGCCTAGAGGGGCCCTCACGGAGTCTTGGTGTGTATTTCCGTCTGTCTTTCACATTTCTCAGCAAGCTGTTCTTGCCCCCATTTCCCAAATAAATTCTTTTTACTGGCCTAACTAAACTGGCGTGTTCATAAATTCTTTTATGACGTATCATAGCCAAGCTCCTAGAGGAATCCAACGTTTCCCCATGTTCATTTGGCGAGCCATTAACAAGAGAAATATCAGTGAGTGGTGCGCCCAGACCCCCCGCCGGAAACTGGTGAATTTTAAGACCTGCCTGCGCCCTCTTTCGGTTCTGCCGTTTTAAACGGGTTAATGGACAGGAGGTTCCTGGATAAACTCCCAAAGGACATGACCTCGGTTTGCCCAAACTCCAGGCTCCCTTTCTGGAGGTGGCAGGGTCTAGTCCCCCTGCTGCGTAGATCCAAAGAACTTCTGGATGGCTGGTGAAACTGCCCTTGAGACCTGACTGGGCACATGGCCTAAGTTGAGCAGGAGTCCGCAGGGAGTTTACCTGACCCTCTCTAAATTCAGAATGGCTATCACCTGGTGTATTGTTAACTTAGATCAGCTAGTTAACTCCTTTTAATTAAAGGTGTCTTTGATCTTCCAACTACTGCTGCCCTCATTCTGGGTCTGTGAGCTGCTTTAGAATGCCTTAGAAAAGCATTTGGTAGAGTGAGGCCCAAGCCCCACCCTCAGCAGTGCCCTAAGGCTTTGCTCCTTCTCCACCCTGGAGAGGTGCAGAGAGGTCTGGATGCAGGATGGAGAGGTGCAGAGATGTCTGGATGCAGGATGGAGAGGTGCAGAGAGGTCTGGTGCAGGATGGTCCCTGAGGGTGTTTGTGGGCAAGTCACAGGACAATTAGTCTCCGTTTTTTTATGGACTTTTTTAGTCAGGTTCAACTGGGAATTCGGCCCCTGGAAGTGGCTATGGGGTGAGCTCACTCATAGCCAGCTCCTAAAACCGCTGCAAGGTAGGCAAAACCGTTTAAAGGTCCCTAGCCTGCCCCTTTCCTAGTGGGAAAGCCCAGCTTGGGTGTTTCGGTCTGGGAACCAGACCCAGTCGCCCCCAAGTTCTCTGAGGCTCTGGGGACACCCAGAAACAAAGCTCCCGATCCTCAAAATGTGGGAGAGTGAGCAGGGCTCCCGATTTCCAGGACAGTGGCTCTGTGGGCAACCCCGCTTCATCAGGACAGTGGTGGGACACCATCCAAACTGACTAACGTGTTTTCCTCCCCTAGGATAATGGGTGGCTCTTAAACTGGGACAACCTGCCTAGTCTAATCTTTTCCTGCCACACCACGTGGCCACAGTATGGCAGAGAATGGGCTCTGTGTGGGACCCTGATTCCAGTTAAGCCGGTGTAAGAGAGGAAAGGGCAGACAGATCTGAGGGCCAGAGACCACAACCACGTGGTCGTGTCTCCTTAAAGCAGGAGTTCTTAACAAGGGGTCTGTGGAACAAAAAAAAAAGGATGATATCCCCTGCCTTAAAGGGATGATGAAATGCACTCTAATTACTAAGCCTCTCCCTTGTAGCATAAGGAATCTCCTCATGTGCCATCAACTATGATTAAAAGATTCCTGGCATTCCTAGCTCCCTATTTCTTTATAACATTCCAATCCTTCCAGCAAAAAAGGCTTGCAGGATTTTACCCCTTGTGTGGGAAGTACCTAACAATACAGCCTACAGAGCAGCCCCAATTCCTGTATGGTCAGGGGCAGGGCTTCCCTAGATCACTTAGCTCCATATCTCGCAGCTGCCTAGGGATTTTCCTGGAAGAATGAAGCTGGAGGAGGGTCCTGCATGAAGTTTTTGCCGTGGACAGACACTGGGAGCTTTGCATCCAGGTGACACTAAAGTCAAGTCTTCCCTAAGCTAAGCTAAGTGTGTAAAATTCTCTCTTCTGTTCTAACTTGTGCTTGCTTTAACTTTGTTCATCTGCTCATCCTAGGAAATCGTAAATCAGATTTGGGGTTCGTCTGTTACAAATTGGATAACGGTGAAAGATAACCTAAAAAAAACCGAGTCTTTAAATGTCAATGCCATCTTGCAATTAAAATCACTATATAAGGAAACCACAAGTGGAATTAACTGCGGGAAAAGAAAAACTAAGCAAATTTGTTACTGATAAAATTGTTTTAGTTGTTTAATGAAAGTGCTCAAACTGTTTTTAAGTGAAAACTTATTAGAAACTGTAACTAAGAGTTAAGATCATTATATAGATGACTTCATATTTTAAAACAGCAGAAGAATAGTAACTGAAATTATTAAAACTGGGTAGATGTAGTCTAAATTTAGCTATTGTAATGATAATCTTAAAATAAACTCACCTTTGATTATGGTTCTTTTGTACCTAAGTTCACCTAGCCCTTCAACTTCAGCTATTGCGGTGGTAATTATGAACTGAGTTTGCCTTTGTTTATGGTTCTTTCAATCTAGCCTTACCCCTTGCCTTTGCTTATGGTTATTTCATGACAGCTTCTGCCCCCTGTAGCTCAGGGGAAAGCAAACTTGAAACACCCCTGTCTCCTGTCCTTGCACTGGTATTAAGGACTCTGCTTTCTCTCGTGGCTCCAAGTGTGGACTAAATTGCTGCCTGGTGGATTTCTCGACCCTCGGGGTTGAATGTCCACTCTTCCAGTCCAGTGGCTGCTGG